>ONZH01015132.1:442500-474796 GCA_900303285.1 Rhinella marina
CCATTCAGTATAACGTCTCCTTAATTTAAAAAAAAATAAAAAATAAATCAGTAGCTCATGTATACATTTTAGTGGCAAAAGGGGGTGTGGCATGGGAGGAGCCAGGGTAGCATGTGGGATGGGCCGGGGTAGTGGGCGGGGTTAGGGGCCCCATTCAGATTCTTGCTATGGGGCCCAATGATTTCTATGTACGCCCCTGACTCCATTGACCTAAAAACGCAACTCAAGTGAAGAGAAACACCACCAGAAAAAAAACTCATGTTTGTACTGCATTTTATAATTCCCATAGATTTCCAGTAAATACCTGGGGCTGATGTTTTTGGCATAAAAGAAAGAAAAAAAGCATCAAAAAACACAAACACCACAAAATAGACTATGGTAAAAAAAAAAAAAGTCACAAACCATAGGTTTTCAGCTTTTTTTAACCCTTTAAGGACCTTGCCATTTTTCACCTTAAAGGCTATGTACACATTTGGGGCAAATTTTTTTTAAATGATTGCACTGTACTTATTTTGAGCTAAAAATCATTTTTTCAGTTGGTGTTTATTAAAAGTATGGAGTCCTTTTATCTGTACAGAGCTGACATGCTCTAGTAGCAGCCTCTGTATTTTCTCTCTTTTCCGTCATCTGGGGAGCTGACGGGCTCCTTATCTCTGTTCTCTGTCATTATTAACACTCATTAAAGCTCAATCCTTATCTTACTGATAAGAATGTGGCTTAAATACCGTATTTTTCGCTTTATAAGACACACTTTTTTCCCCCAAAAGTAGGGGGAAAATGGCAGTGCGTCTTATAAAGCGAATACTAGTGAACGCTTCCTTTATGGAAGCGCTCACTAGTATGTATTAGCTGCCGGGAGCGGGGAAAGATACTCGCCCTTCTACGCTGCAGCTCTGCTTCGGGTCCGGCGCTCCTCTTCTCCTGCCGGCGCTGCACTGTCCTGGCCGTGTACAGCGTCAGGACGTAGTGCGTGCACTATGACCTGACGCTGCAAGCAGTCAGGTGACAGTGCAGCACCGGCAGGAGAAGACAGAGGAGCGCCGGACCTGGAGGGGAGCCGCGGCGCAGGAGAGGTAAGAGAGGTTTATTATGTTATTCTTATGGGGCTGATCTGAGGTCTGATGGAGGCAGAGGGGGCTGACATGGGGGCACATTGGGCTGATCTGAGGTCTGATGGGGGCAGAGTGGGCTGATATGGGGGCACAGTGGGCTGACATGGGGGCACAGTGGGCTGATCCGAGGTCTGATGGGGGCAGAGTGGGCTGATATGGGGGCACAGTGGGCTGATATGGGGGCACAGTGGGCTGACATGGGGGCACATTGGACTGATCTGAGGTCTGATGGGGGCACAGTGGGCTGACATGGGGGCATAGTGGGCTGATTTGAGGTCTGATGGGGCTGGGTGGGCTGATCTGGGGGCTGATGGGGGTCTGATGTGATGTCCTGAAATTTATGGGGGGGTCTGATATTAGGATATGATCTGAGGTCTGATGAAAAATATTTTTTTCTTATTTTCCTACTCTAAAATCGGGGTGCGTCTTATCATCGGGTGCGTCTTATAAAGAGAAAAATACGGTAAGTGTTTAGGACCTCTCAGTAGTTTAAAGATAAGGTTTATTAGATGACTGGCACAAAGTGAAAGTACCAGTCACAAAGCTAGAAAAACAGTTAACCCTTTGTGACAGAACGGCTCAATATTTTTAATAAAGGCCAATTGAAAATATGATTTTTAGCCAAAAATGAGTAAAGTGCAATCATAAACAAAAATTGCCTCCGAAGGTGTACATAGCCTTTAAAGGGGTTTTCACATTCTAGGATTTGGTCCCCCCGAGCATGTGGTATCTAGTGAAAGATTCATACTCACCTGCTCCCCGCTGCTCCGGTCTGGTGCCCTGGCTCTACTTAGCAATCTACCAGTTCCTGGCTTGTTTGCTTCTGCCTGGGTTTGGCTGAGGTCATGTGTGCCGCTGACGGTCATGCCTGACCTTAGCAGTGTTGTGTCCTCAAGTGGCATGTCACTGCTGGATCATGTGCCGCTGAGGTCAGTCACTAACGAGACCAAGGTCCGTACACTGGTTAGACATAACCAAGCGACTGGAAGAGCATCAAACAGAGGCAGGTGTGGGGGAGCAGGTGAGTATGATTCTCTCCGTAGGTGCTTCTCAAAGGGAACTTGTGTCCTTGAGCATGATGTTTGAGCTGCAGGCAGATGTTATAGAGCAGGAGGAGCTGAGCGGATTGATATATAGTTTTATGGGGAAAGATTCAGTATAACTTGTATTTCATTCATTTAAATTCCTGCTCCTTCTGGGCTTTAAGTCCAGGAGGCGGAGCTATCAGTGATTGACAGCTCTCTGTGTATACAGTCATAGAGGGGAGGCTGTCAATCACTGATAGCTCCGCCTCCTGGACTTCAAAACATGGATATAAGTGAATAAATTACAAGTTATACTGAATCTTTTACCACAAAGCTATATATCAAGCTGCTCAGCTCCTCCTGCTCTATAACATGCTGCCTGCAGCTCTGACACCATGTTCAACCTGACAGGTTCCTTTTAAAGGGGTTGTCCCCTCTAACCCAGGGTCTGGCTACTTTGCTCCATGGCCTCGCCGTCAACATCCGCTTTGACGCCACTCACATGACCAGCTGGTCACATGACGCAAGGGGAGCAGGTCACAACAGTGATTGCCTGCAGCGGTGTCAATGCAGATGTTGACAGCTGGGAACCCAAGAGAGGCAGCTGAGGTGGGGAAGTGAAGGAGCCAGCAGTGGGGAGCAGGTAAGTATAGGTATGCAGAGGAAGAGGGAGGAGGTTGCCAAAAACACCCCAAAAGGTGGCCAACCCCTTTAAAGGCCATCTGTCAGCAGATTTGTACCTATGACACTGGCTGATCTGTTACATGTGCACTTTGCAGCTGAAAGCATCTGTGTTGGTCCAATGTTCATATCTGTCAGCATTACTGAGAAAAATGATGTTTTATTATATGCAAATGAGCCTCTAGGAGCAATGGGAGCGTTGTCATTACACCTAGAGGCTCTGCTCTCTCTGCAACTGCTTCACCCTCTGCACTTTAATTGATAGGACCAGGCAGTGTAAACGTGTCTACGCCTGTCCCCGACTTCTCCTAAAGTCAATCAAAGTGCAGAGTGAGAAGCAGTTGCAGAGACTGCAGAGCCTCTAGGTGTAATGACAAGGCCCCCGTTGCTCCTAGAGGCTCATTTGCATATAATAAAACATCATATTTCTCAGCAATGCGGGCACATATGAACATGGGACCAACACTGATGTCTTCAGCTGCCAAGCACACATGTAACAGGTCAGTGTCATAGGGACAAATCTTCATTTGTCCCAGGATTTGGTCCCTTTAAATATATTATATCGCCCCCTTGTGATGGCTGCACCACATAGTTATAATTATACAAGTCAGCTTTGGCTACTGGGAATTCTCCTACAATCAGCACTTAAAACACTGGGAGAAAATGTGGTACTGACTAGTACCCCCTGCTGTCACATGACCATTTGGGTACCATTATGAGGGTGTGGCCTGTACATGTGGGCAGGATTCCCAGAGCACATAACTAGTGCAAGTGTCTCCCATGGCAACCAATCAGCAGCCAGCTTATGTTACTAAGGTAGGTTACAAAATGAAAGCAGGGATGTGATAGGTTGCTATGGGCAACTGCACCCTTCCATTCAGTCATCCCTCAGGCCCACTCTCCCCTCCGTTATCACTCATCCGGGCTTTCCCCGCTGCACCATGACGTCACGACAATCCCTGCGCTCCGTCACGGTGGTGGCGCAGTTGCCATGCATACCACCGGTGAGGGGAGAGAGGGGTGGGGGTGAGGAGGTTCCGGAAGTGACGTCAGGTCCCGCCCCGGTGGCGGACGTGCCTCTGCGCCGGGATCACGGAAAGAAGGAGCGAGAGAGTAGGCGGCATGGAGCCCCCGAGAGGTGAGAGCAGTGATGGGGGTGCAGGGGGTGGACGTCCGGGAGGGGGAGGGCAGTTGCGACCCCCAGAGCTGGTAGAGCCCCGGGGAGGAGCAGAGCCGGCCTGGTGTACAGCTGTGCATGATGTCACTGGTGGGGGGGCTGCATGTCATACACCCAGCCATGTCCTCCTGCTGCTGTGACATCTGTCATCCACACACCTGATCACCTCCGATCCGCCCGATCTTTCTGGAGATCGAGTCCGATCGCAGCAGGAGGCAGTCTTGTTTCCATCGCTGTCATGTAGTGTGATGGTTGTAGCAACCGCTGAGCCCTGCATTCAGGAATGTGTGATACATGTTACTACAGATGGAGCACGCCAGTGGAAACCGTCAGCAGGTCACAGGGCTCAGTTCTCACCCTGGCTGCGGTTTTACAGAAGTGATAGATGTGCATTGAGGTCCAGATCACGGGTCGCTTTTATTTTTAAAGGGGCATTGATTTCTTTCCTATACTGTATGCTACCGGACGCTCTTATGATGTACGTTTGCCATGTGAAAATCTATGGGATCAATGTTTTTTTTTTTTTTTTGCACTTTGGACCTAATGACAGCCTGTGGTCAGCTTAATCTACCGCGCTAATGGGAGCCTTCGCACCTTCCACTCAGTATTTTCTGAGCTGGAAAAAAAAAAACTTGATGCACAATCTGCATCAGTTTTTTCCTGAAGTGTTTTTAAGGGCTCATGCACACGGCTGTAAGTGTTTTGCTTTCCACAAGTCGCGGATTCTGCATGCATACCGCCATTTTTTTAAATAAAAAAAAATTGAAGCGCTGTATGGTTTAACATGCAGATTTCCCATTGAAATCAATGGAGAAGTTCTGCGTGTGTTTTTTGCATGGATTGGCCCATGCCATGCTGTATGTGGCAGTCAGTGTCAGGGATAGAGTAACATCCAGTGCCACCGGCTGGCGCTTTACCACAGACCGCTGTGAACCCGATTGTTCACGCTGCCATAAAAATCCTTGTGCCTCTAAGGCTTCTTACGAAATTCCACAGCTACCTATGCAAACACTTGGTTCTCGAGGTGTGTGTGTACTGGGGCGGTGGCGGATGCTTTACTGGTGCTGGAAGGGATGCTCCTCGGTGAGGGCGTGGGATGAGGAGATCAGAACCTGTAGGACAGGACAGATCTGCACTGGCATGTACGACTTGGAAGACGTTCAGGTTGCTTTTGCTTCCGTTGTTTCAAGATGGTCCGTCCTGCCCTCCGGCCGGGGATTTCCTGCCTGTGTCGTCAGATATTTTGCTGTCTATGAGGTGACATCTCTTTTTTTTTTTTGTGTACGGTAAGCCGGAGGTTGGAATGAGGCGTCCCTTTAAGCAGTGCCTGGCAGCTGACGTGGCCTTCATTCTGGGGGGGGGGGGGGAATCGCTTAAATAGCAACCCCATAATACAGTGTGCTGATCGGAATCACTCCTTGGGTCTGATTTGCCCCCCTTGTCTTGTCTGCAGAATACAGGCTGTCAGAAAACAGTTCCCGGCAGCCGCGGCAGGTTATCTGGTCACTTCTAGAGCTAAAGACTCACCGCAGCCCCGCAAAATACGGATGCTAGCCATGTGCGTCTCACGCCCCTATAGAAATCCCTTTTCTTTTCCACAAAATGGACATGTACTATAATTTGCGGAACGGCCACATGGATGAGGTCAACACGTTTTTGTGGCCTTGTAGAAATGATTGGGTCCGGACGTGGACCCAATATACGGTCATAATAGGCGTATTACAGCCTCATGAAGCCCTCGGAGGCTGCGGCCTTGCTATGTATTGTAAAAATGATTTGCCTTAGGGCTCCAGCAGACGGACGGTCCGCAAATAGTGGTCTGTAATGCACGGACACCAGCCGTGTGCACTCTGTGCTGCAGATGTGGACCGCATTGACTTGAATGGATCCGCCATCCGCAAAATACAGAAAAAGATAGGACATATCTTTTGCGGTGCGGAGGCAGGGGTCCGAAAGCCCATGGAAACGCCTCCATGGGCTTCCAATCTGTGCCTCCGCTCCTATCTTTTGCTGTATCTCGTGGATCGTGGACCCATTCAAGTCCATGGGTGCGGGCGGCCAGTGCCTGTATATGGCGGACCTGCTTTTTACGGTCCACAATATGTGCACAAAGCCCTTACATTCGTCTGCCTGAGCCCTTACGCAGCGCTTTTTTGGCATTTTTGTTGTCCTTTCTGTGGTGTTTTTAACAAATAGTAGTAGGGGCAGGGGCGTAACTATCATAGCGGCAGACCATGTGACTGCTATGGGGTTCAGGACAAGAGGGGGCCCAGTCTTAGTTGGGATCATCTCCTCTTCTACTGGAGGTGAAACTTGGTCAGGACCTCTACCCTCTAAAGGAACAACTTTTAGCAAATGAGGCAGTGGAAAAATGAGCCAAGGGTCATTGAAAAGGGTTCAGGCAGAAACCCTTCTGTCCTGTGTGGGGGCCTGGTGTGATCCTTGCTATGGGGCCCTTACTTCTCTATGTACGCCACTGAGTAGGGGATATCAAACTGGTGTAAAGGAGAACTGCTTTAGTTGCCCATAGCAACCAAATCAGATTCCACCTTTCATTTTCCAAAGGAGCTGTGACATATGAAAAGTGGAATCTGATTGGTTGCCATGAGCAACTAAGTGAGTCTTCCTTTACTTCAGTTTTGATAAATCTCCCCCTGTGTCTGTTTTAACACATGCATTTTTTTATGGCGTTTTAACCACCATAAAACTACGCAGCACGTTGACGCTTGTGTTTTTTTCAAGCGCAGTAAAAAAAAAAACCCCAATAGATATCTTTATGACAAAAAATGGCAGAAAATGAGGAAACGAACACCCCACCCAGGACATGCTGCGATTGCAGTAAAAGGACTTTGACCCAAAAAAACAAAAAACCCTCACAAAGTGAAGAAGTGAAACCAAAAAGGACGCAGAAAATGCATGTTTGTCCTGGTTTTAATAATTTCTATAGACTTACAGTTAATGACAGGAAGTGGCATTTTGTTTACCTAAAAAAAAGACAGAAAAGCACAGCACAGCTTTCATTTTCCAGGAGCAGGAATTTAAGTGACATCTGCGCTGTGATTGGTCGGCAGATGAAGTTACCACCCCTAGGGAGCCGTAATACAGAACCCATAGCAGAATATGGCGGCCTGCTCTACACCTACAGATCTGAGCTGCTAGGATCTGAGTGTAATCTTAGTGTAATTAAAATCATGGGGATTTTTTTTTTCCGATGGCTATAATTTGTCTTAGGGCTCATGAACACAACATTATGTATTTTGTGGTCCTCAAAAAAACTGTATGACATCTGTGTTACATTTTTTTTTTTTTTTTTTTACGAATCCATTGTAACAATTATTGTCCTTGTCCACAAAACGGACAAGAATAGGACATGTTCTTTTTTTTTTTGTGGAACGGACATACGGACATACGGAGGGGCGAACCGAATGCTGGGAATTGGCCGGGCACCAAACTGCTGCCCAAAGCGGATTCTCTCCAGCGAATTTTCTGCATATTTGCCGAATTGTGGGCAGACCTCCAGCGGACCCCATTGTAGTTAATGAGGCCAGCAGGCATTCTGGTCAGTGGGAACTCTGGTGTTCTCTGTCAGAATTGGCACTGCACATGTGAATGGAGCCTAACAATAATATCATAAAAAGAAAATACCCATGAAAAACATGGCTGCCTCCTTCCAAAATCGGAGCCATGATTGTCCATTGCAGCTCAGCTCCACTGTAGTAAATTAGGTTGGGCTGCAATACCGGGCACAACCTGTAGATGTGCATGGCACTGTTTTTGGAAGAATGCAGCCATGTTTTTCTAAACCCCTTTAAGGCTACCTGCATACATTGCAGATTACGTGTGTTTTTTCAATGTGGGAAAACCGCAGTGTAATACAGTACCAGCACAGTGTATGAGATTAGGCAAATCTCATGTGCACTTTGCTTTATCATTCCCATTCATTGACCTGCCGTGTGGATTTAGAAAATCGCAGCATGTCAATTATTTGTGCGGATTTTACCCTTTTGAACGCAAGGGAGAGATCTGCGGCAAAACCGCATCAAATCTGCACCAAAAACGTTAAGTAACGCGGTTTTTGGTGCATAAACGCATGGAAATTAGTGTACCTAGCCTCCGCCAACCCCGCGCGTGCGCCCCTAGCCCCCCCTCCCGGCCCCAACCCCGCGCGTGCGCCTAGCCTCCGCCAACCCCGCGCCGTGCGCCTAGCCTCCGCCAACCCCGCGCGTGCGCCTAGCCTCCGCCAACCCCGCGCGTGCGCCTAGCCTCCGCCAACCCCGCGCGTGCGCCTAGCCTCCGCCAACCCCGCGCGTGCGCCTAGCCTCCGCCAACCCCGCGCGTGCGCCTAGCCTCCGCCAACCCCGCGCGTGCGCCTAGCCTCCGCCAACCCCGCGCGTGCGCCTAGCCTCCGCCAACCCCGCGCATGCAGCTGCCTTGTATAATAGTAAGTGCCTCTTAAGGTGAAGCTCACAAAGTTTCTGGATGGCGCTCCCTGGCCTCTTTCCGCGCCTCCTGGCTCTTCCCAGATCCTCTTTTCTTTAATTACAGTCACATAGACAGATTAGCGGAGATTTTATTACCGTCTGAGTAGCACGCCTGGAGATTAGTCCTGTAATAGCTGAGCTCAGGAGGCCGAGCGCCGATGGACCTCGTGTGACAGTGTGCCGTCATATGGAGAATAAATAGGACATGACTAACGGCCGCATAGGACATCCTGTTATGACTCTATGGAAGACTATAAGCGGAATGAGCTTTGTCCTGATGTCCTCTCCGGGATCCATCTTCCTTTTCCTGGAGAAAAAATGTTGCGCGTAAAAATCCTAATTAAGGGCAGATTTGACATTTTACTCCTCGGGTTTCTTGCCTCGTTCACCTGCGCCTCCTGTCACCCGCTGCTAAGCCCTTTCTATCCGCCGCCTCCTGCCTCATAATTGTTCTTTTAATTTTTCATGAGTTCTCTGGTAAATTAGTCAGCGTCGCCGGGGCAGGGCGGTTCTTCAGGATGAGCGGGGCCTGGGGCCAGGGCTGCTGTTCTCTCTCTCATAAGCGATGATGGATTTTTCTTACGAATATTTAAATTCAGAGGTGTTTTCCAGCGTCCTACAAATACGTTTCCACAGCTGCCGGATGCTGAGAAGAAAACTGTTAGGCCACCTGCACATGTTGCAGAATACATGCCGATTCCCGTGCAGAAAAACCGCAACGTATTTAGAGATTACACAGATCTCACGTACACTTTGCGGGTTTTTTCCGTGCAGAAATTGACCTGCAGCATGTCCATTATATTTGTGGATTTAGCTACAGATTTCACCCTTTCCAACGGAAGAGATCTGTGGCAAAACTGCATCTAATCCGTACCAAAAACCGCTGTTAGACATGGTGGATTTTGGTGCGGATCTTGTGATGTGCATTCACCCGCGTCGCGTGGTGCAGGTGGCCTAAGGGTGCGGCACTCAACAGTGCACATACAGTGCAGATTGTCATACAGATTTGGCTGCGTTTCCTCCCCAAACCCACCCACAGTCCACATGTGTTACTTATTTTGGCGCAGATTTGCCCCAGATCTCACACTTTGCATTGCAAAAGGTGGAACCTGCACTGAAAATCTGCACATTTGCCATGCTGCAGATTTCCGAATCCACAGTTTCCAACAAAACGGATCTGAGATGGGAATGGCTCAAACGGATGCCAACTGATGCAACAGGATCCGTTTTTGTTGACAGAAAGCTAAATGGTGATGTGAACTCAGCCTTAGGGCCCATTCACACGGCCGTATGAGGGGTCCGCACCTGTTCGGCAATTTTCCAGAACAGGTGCTGACTAGAGATGAGCGAGCATGCTCGGGAGCAATTTTCGAGTAGTAGCGTACGCATCTTCTAATCTGTACGCTAATGCGTACGCATCTTGTAATTTGTACATTAGCGTACAAATTTATAAGATGTGTACGCATTAGTGTACAGATTAGAAGATCCGTCTGCATTAGCGTACAGATTATAAAATGCGTACGCTACTACTCGAAAATTGCTCCCGAGCATGCTCGCTCATCTCTAGTGCTGACCCATTCATTAAAATGGGGCCACAAAAGATGTGCTGTCCACATCCGTAGTTCCGTTTCGCGGCCCCACATAAAAAGATAGAACATGTCCTATTCTTGTCTTCAAACGTGTTCATATACCCTAAGGCCCCTTTCACACGAGCGAGTTTTCCGCTCAGGTGCGATGCGTGACGTTAACACATAGCAGCCGCACTGAATCATGACCCATTCATTTCTATGGGTCTGTGTACATGAGCGTTTTTTTTTCATGCATCAGTTCTGCGTTGTGTGAAAATCGCAGCATGTTCTATATTCTGCGTTTTTCACGCAGCCCTGGCCCCATAGAAGTGAATGGCATGTGCGGATACAGTGCGTTTTTCACTGATGGTTGCTAAGAGATGTGGTTTGTAAACCTTCAGTTTTTTATCACGCGCGTGAAAAACGCGTCAAAACACATCGCACCCGCGCAGAAAAAAACTGAACAACTGAACGCAATCGCAGACAAAACTGACTGAACTTGCTTGCAAAACGGTGCGAGTTTTCCTGAACGCATCCGGACCTAATCTGTCTGGATTTTCATACTGAAAAATTGCAGCGTACTACAGTACCAGCAAAGTGAATGAGATTTGCCAAATTTCTTGTGCCCGTTGGGGGTCTTTATTCGCCCCTTCACTGGCGGAGAAAGCGCCTAATTTATGATGAAGCTTGGGCCACGTCCTACGTTAGGCGCACCGCTGGCAGTCCTTGTGCCTGGGGTAAAACCTACCAGCCCCTGACTGGAGCAGTATTCACTCTGCTTTTACACCTGTTTCCAGGAGTAAAAAATATTTTTAATGTTTTGGGCTCACTCGTCCTGCCCCGGTCACTCCATTGCCACTCCCAAGCGGTGAGCACAGCGCAGAAACACCTGTGCGTCATAATATTGTCACATGGGTGTTTAAAAAGTCATAAAATGGGGACTTGCCACTTTTTTTTCCTTTTTACACCAAATGCTGGCATGTCGCCCGTTGTAAATGACCCCCATTGTGTATTTTGTACACATGGAAAATGATCCGCAGCACGTGAACTGTGTGATTCTGCACCTTCTGTAGAGTGGATTTCCCCATAGACTTCAATGGAGTTGTTAATCAGAAAATCAGCTTTTTTTTTTCTTTTTTTTTTTTGGCTGTTTTCATGTGGATTTTCTGCATACAAATCCACAATGTGTGCAGGTAGCCTTTGGGTTTTTTTTCAGGCAGAGATTTCATTTGGCGTTTTTGACCCCTTAAAAAAAAAAAAATCTATTAAAGCTGCTTGCATTTCTTTCCATACAGCATGTATTATTTTAGTGCCATTTTTTTTTCTTCAAAAAAGTGCATGGAAGGTTGTGTGGGTTTTTTTTTTTTTTTTTTTTGCACTGGAGAAGGAGATGGGAAAAGGCCTGAAAAAAAACATCATTGTTTCAACATGTTTCTTTTTTTTTTTATATGTCACGAAATTGATAATGGCACGACTAGCAAAAACTTACTTCCCATTTTCGTTTAAGCAAAGAAAAAAAATGGTGCAAAAAAACAGTACTAAAAAAGGCTGGTTTCAAACTAAGTATATATTTTTTTTGTCACTTTTTTTTTTTTTTTTGGGCAGCACTGATTAGATAGTGGCAGACTGCGCAGAGACACCCCCCCAACTGGTATCACCCATCTGGACCTCCATTGCAAACTGCTAGTAATGAATTCCTAACTTCTAGCAGGAATAATAAAGGAACACAGAGACAAGTCCTCTTTAAGCCAAAGCATGTTTTTCTAATTCTGGACAATCCCTTTAAGCTGCCTTACAGGTGCACTATACTCCGATCAGATAAATGATCACCCTAACAAATAAAGCATGGAGAGCAAGTCCTATGGCCGAATAAACGTATCTAACGTGATGTGATGGTATCCATGGGGTTTTCTGGAATTTTGATATTGATGGCCTATCCTTAGGATAGGTCATCAGTATCTGGTTGGTGGAGGTCTGACTCCCGTCACCCCTGCCAACCAGCTGTTTGAAGAGGCTGCGGTGCTTTGGTGAGTCCTGCAGCCTCTTCCTAGGTCAGTGATGTCACATTCATTGGTCACGTGGCCCTAGTAGCCGCTCAGTCCCGTTCAAGTTAATGGGCTGCAGTACCAAGCACAGACACTATACAATGTACGGCGCCGTGCTTGGTGAGCTGCGATGAGGCCGGGAGTCAGACCCCCACCGATCAGATATTGAGGACTTATCCTAAGGGCGGGCTATCAATGTCAGAATCCCAGACAGCCCCTTTTGCTGTTTGCTATGGCACCTCCCGTACTTCTTTTCTGCCACCTTATAAACCACCCTGACCAAATATCCCTACAGCATGTTGACATTTCTCACTATATTGCAAATAAGGAGCCGGATGTAAAGCGGAGGCAAGGATCAGACGATCAGAATTTTAAGACGATTGATCCTTTGGTTTCCTGGGAGATAAGCGGCTCCAGAGACGCCCTCTTATCTCCCACAGTAAAGCATCCTGAGTGCATGCTTCCGGGCGAGTCGGTTGGACAGTGAATGGTGACCCCTCGGAGCACCGGCAGGGTCTTGTAAGGACCATACCAAAGCAAATGTTGGCAGATCCCTCCAAAATGATGGCATCTACCACTTCCAACCTTATTAGAAAGGTTGTGGCGATAGTGGGGTCTAATAAAAGTGTGTGTGTGGAAGTTGTCACCAAATTAGTTGAAGGCACGGATCTGATCATCTTGTTTTATCAAGGATCGTGATTATGGGCCCCACACTGGGCCACCTGCGCATGTTACTTATCAAAATCCGCACCAAATTGCATAAGTAACATGAGCGGATTATGGTGCTGGGGATCTGTTTGTAAACCCACACCCATGTCGCAGGTACCCTTAAAGGGGGTTCTCCCATGACTAATGGTGAAAAATGAAAATCAAACATCATATAGTACATGACAACCTCTTCCTAACAAAGCTAGAACCAGCCCTGTACCTCACATGGATCCAGAGATCTCCCCATTCATTGCTCTGCTAGATTTATATCAAGTTGGCAGCTCAAGGGGAGTGTCTTTTCTGCTGCAGCTAAGGGGGCGTGTCCATGGTGTCCCTATCACAGCTCAGGAGGCGTGTCCATGCTCAACCTATCACAGCTCAGGAGGCAGTTGAAGAATGAAACTGAGCATGTGCGACTTTCTCAGTGAGCAGGACAAAGAAACAAGAAAAAGAGCAAACAGCAGGTGGCGCTATACAGATACATTTTATTGAATAACTCAGTGGCTATGCAAAATTTTTAATTACATGCAATTACAAAAGAAAGTATTCAGATCCAGGTGCTGGTTTGAAAACTGTTGAATATTTTTCGTGGGACTTCCCCTTTAAAGGTTTTTTGGCGCCGTTTTTCATGTGGTTTCCTGCCTCTTAATTGAAGGTGGAACTTCCACCTGAAAAAAAAACAGCGTTGAAAAAAGAAGCAGCTCACTTTATCTTGTGGGAATCTGTGCTGATTTTCCCGTTGACATGAATGGGAAGCTCCAAAAACCGCACTGTAACCGAGCAGAAAATCAGCGTGTTTTCTAAATCCATTGTGTGGAAAATATCCTTAGGGCTCAAGCACACGACCGTAGCCTGTTTTGCGGTCCGCAAATTGCAGATCCGAAAAACACGGAGACATGCGACTTCCACATTTTACGGAACATCCGGATTTCTATATTTTTGTAGATGCTACACAACGGACATACGGATGCACACAGTACATGGTCTGCTGTCCTCATCTTTTGTGGCCCCACTAAGGTGAAGGGGTCCGCGTCAGACCTGCAAAAATTGCGTATCGATGCGGACAAAAAATACGTTTGTGTGCATGAACTGACGGGAGACCACAGATGATTGTAGTGGTTTCTGGAAGCTCGGATAATCAGTCGGATCCCTTCTTTTAGGCCTCATGTACACGACCGTATATTCTTCCACATCCGATACACATTTTTTGCAGATTGGATTCGGACCCATTTATTTCAGTGGGGATGCAAAAAACGGCAGACGGCATACCATGTACCATTACATCCGTATGTCTGTTCCACAAAAAAGATAGAACATGTCCGTTGTGTGGAAGTGAGAAAAAAATGGCCACCGGTGTCCGTCGTTTTGCAGATCCACGGTTTACTCATGTGCATGCGGCCTTACCGAGAGATAAGCGGTGCCAGGGATTCCAAACAATCGCTTATGTCTCGCTTTGAAAAACCTGTGTATATGGCAGTTCTAAAAGTGCATGTTTACAAGGAAGTCATAGCTGTTGGATGACGGCCCGCGCTGCACATTGCGTCCAGGTCCAGAGGAAATATAGAGTTGGGTATTAGGGGACTGTTTGAGAGAGGGCTCTGCCCAGGAAGGGGTTAAACGCCTGTAGAAAATGACGGCACAGGTCATTCCACCCATTTCCACCTGCGGCACCAGGCAAAGATCAAACTGTCAATATTGATCTGTAAGTCAATAGTCCAGAGAGAGGACGAGACGGAGGGCGCAGCGCAGGAACGCAGCAGGTACTGGACAGAGGGGGAGAGGAAAGGACGTCTGGTCATTCTGGCAGGAAATATGCGGTCGGGGAGGCACGGTTTGGAGATATGAGCGTGCTGTGGTGCGGACTGGTAATGTAGCTGACATGAATACCTCCAGCTTCAGAGTATTGAGGCCCACACTGACAACCAGCATATCGGGGGTTGCCCCATGTCACACGCAGATCCAGGAGACCTAGATTTGGGGTGTTGTTTTGTGGGGTCTTTCAGTGCGACCTAGAGGAACCGTGGTGGTCAAAGGTGAATCATGAAAACGAAGTAACGACGGGGAAAAAAAAATCAATTTTGACTCATTGACCCAAGCCCTTTGGAAAGGGAAAGCAAATGAGGTGACAGGGAGGGCCACACAGTAGAAGGAGCCCAGCAAACAGCACCCTGTATCTCAGCCGTCTGTGCAGAATGAGTATAGTGTATTTTGAGTAGTAAGTTAAAGAATTTAAAAAAAAAAAAAAAAAAGCCGGATTTTTATCTGGTTTGTGAGTGGAGTGCACAGTGCGAGGCAGCAGGTTATGTAACGGGCGCAGTAAGCAGGACAGATGGTCCATGTCCTGGGAGCAAATCATTTTCTGTGATTTCTTAAGACGCTGTGTAGACGCCACGGCTGCTCCGCCAGCGAAGGGTTAACCAAGGAATGATTGCGTTTCGTCCGGATTTACACGGTCGTTGCCTCGATCAGACTGTAGCAGTAACCTGTGTGTGAATAAAGTTTCTTCATCTGGTAAATGGTGATCCGAAGGGAAACCCTGATTAAGGCTATAGCCAGACTTGCGTGCAAATGGCGAGTTCAGATCCATATCGGGGGAAAATAAATGTCTGTGAAATCCACCAAACTGGGGCCCGATTGGGTATTCTCATGAAGAAAATGTCCATATACCCTGTTGTGGCCTGGAAGCCGGAGTGAAGAGCTGCTAGGTAAGGCCGTGTTCACACAGCATTCAGTAGAAGTCATTTATGAAGATTTCAATGCCAGTTTTGCGTGTTTTTTTAAACACCTATGCGACAAATTTTGACGCATAGGCGATTTTGTGCTTTCCTCGCTACTTGGGAGTGGTGTAGGCCGGGCTGAGACTTTGGTAGCGACAAAATCTGGCGTAAAAGAGAAGTAAAAACTACTCCAGCAGGGGCTGCCATCGATGAGCCTAATTTATGATGAGGTGCACACCTAAATTAGCCAGGTCTTACAGCAGTGTAGGGGGAAATCTATGATCGGCGTAAATAGTTGGTCTTAGTAAATGACCCCCAATTAATTTCAAAGCCAATCCTTTAGTTTTCAAGGAAGATAAGCTGCAGCCAGAGGTGTCGTGCGGCAGCTTACTCCCCTCTCCCTATAGAATGCCTGGCTGAACTGAGCATGCGTGTGTATGGGGGGGCGGGGTTTGGAGAAATAGGGGTCGGATGAACTAGAGTTTGGCTGACGGCTATTAAAGGTGTGTGGTCGCTTTAAGTTCTGATTAGAGAAGTGCAGGGGCCCGCTCACATGGTGGTGGTTTTTGGCTCTGCAGCGTATTCCCCAGCAGAAACCACGTTTTTTCAATTTAATTGCCGTACACCCGCTAAACCGAGAGCAGACGCCCGTCGTGCTGTCTGTAAATACACTGTGCCAAGAAGGGACGTGTCTCTCCTTTGTGTGGTCATAGCTTTAAATTGCCGAGCGCGCGAATGGCAGTGCGGCCTCCCATTGAAAAATGGGAGGCGGACGCCATGCAGTTAGGCCTGAAAAAATGGCTTAGTTGCCCATAGCAACCAATCAGATTCCACCTTTCATTTTCCAAAGGAGCTCTGAAAAATGAAAGGTGGGATCTGATTGGTTGCTATGGGCAACTAAGCCAGTTTTCCTTTTAAACCAGTTTTGATAAATCTCCCCCATTAGGACAGCGGTCAGACTACACGAGGCTGCCGTACTGGCAGGTGGACGTGTGAGCAGGTGCCGTGGCTGTAGACGTCATAGGAATGGCCGCTGGTGGGTGCTGATGCGAGTAGGAACAGAGGCTGCTTGTTATATAGAGGCGGCCGAGGACTTTGCTGTACATTCACAATTGTTCTGGTCGCGTCCTGGGGCGGCAGACGAGGGCGGAGCCCGAAGCTGGATGTATAGTGGAGTACAGCTATGAAAGGCCAGATTGTAAGCTCTGCGGCCTGTGGTGCTGACGTAATGTCTGCTAGTATAATAGGACTGTAATATTTAACTATTACCATGCTGCAGCGAGTACTGGGGCGCCTGCTCCTTATCTTACCTAATAAGTCGGAGATCGGCTAACGTCCTTGCTCTGGAATGAAGCGTGCCTAGTATAAACTGGGGCGAATCACCATTCAACGACTGCCGATCACGTCTGGGACCTTTTTTTACGACAGCCATATTGGTCGTCACCTAGCTTTATATTATTGTATAGACACATTTCCTTTTCATTTCCTAATTCTTATACCACAGCTCATGTGTGTTTTTTCCCTCCACAGACAGTAAGGGCAGGCCGCGGTGACGTAGTGCTTGCTGCTCACCATGCCGGGGATTGTGGTGTTCCGCCGGCGCTGGTCTGTGGGCAGCGATGATTTGGTGTTGCCGGGAATCTTCCTCTTTGTACTGCACAGCACGTGGTGAGTAAAGAAGGCTTCTCATGTATCCCTGATAATCCCAGGCTATCCGGTTAATCAGATCCTTATCCCCGAGAACGGATAGTACTAAGCTGACTGATTTCTCCTAAGCAGATAAGAGTCTGCATCTCTGCTTCATTTCAGATACACACAGAGATTATTATTGTCAGCCGGACCCTGTATAGAGGGCCTCCTGCCAAACCCCTTGTCAGCCGGACCCTGTATGGAGGGCCCCTTGTCAGATGGACCCTGTATGGAGGGGCCCCAGCCTGACTCCTTGTCAGGTGGACCCTGTATGGAGGGCCCCCTGCCTAACCCCTTGTCAGCCGGACCCTGTATGGAGGGCCTCCTGCCTAACCCCTTGTCAGCCGGGCCCTGTATAGAGGGCCTCCTGCCTAACCCCTTGTCAGCCGGGCCCTATATGGAGGGCCTCCTGCCTAACCCCTTGTCAGCCGGACCCTGTATGGAGTGCCTACTGCCTAACCCCTTGTCAGCCGGACCCTGTATGGAGGGCCTCCTGCCTAACCCCTTGTCAGCCGGACCCTGTATGGAGGGCCTCCTGCCTAACCCCTTGTCAGCCGGACCCTGTATGGAGGGCCTCCTACCTAACCCCTTGTCAGCCGGACCCTGTATTGAGGGCCTCCTGCCTAACCCCTTGTCAGCCGGACCCTGTATTGAGGGCCTCCTGCCTAACCCCTTGTCAGCCGGACCCTGTATGGAGGGCCCCTTGTCAGATGGACCCTGTATGGAGGGGCCCCAGCCTGACTCCTTGTCAGGTGGACCCTGTATGGAGGGCCCCCTGCCTAACCCCTTGTCAGGCGGACCCTGTATGGAGGGCCCCTTGTCAGGCGGACCCTGTATGGAGGGCCCCTTGTCAGGCGGACCCTGTATGGAGGGCCCCTTGTAAGGCGGACTTTGTATGGAGGGCCTCCTGCCTAACCCCTTTTCAGCCGGACCCTGTATGGAGGGCCTCCTGCCTAACCCCTTGTCAGCCGGACCCTGTATGGAGGGCCTCCTGCCTAACCCCTTGTCAGCCGGACCCTGTATGGAGGGCCTCCTGCCTAACCCCTTGTCAGCCGAACCCTGTATGGAGGGCCTCCTGCCTAACCTCTTGTCAGCCGGGCCCTGTATGGAGGGCCTCCTGCCTAACCCCTTGTCAGCCGGGCCCTGTATAGAGGGCCTCCTGCCTAACCCCTTGTCAGCCGGGCCCTATATGGAGGGCCTCCTGCCTAACCCCTTGTCAGCCGGGCCCTGTACGGAGGGCCTCCTGCCTAACCCCTTGTCAGCCGGACCCTGTATGGAGGGCCTCCTGCCTAACCCCTTGTCAGCCGGACCCTGTATGGAGGGCCTCCTGCCTAACCCCTTGTCAGCCGGACCCTGTATGGAGTGACCTACTGCCTAACCCCTTGTCAGCCGGACCCTGTATGGAGGGCCTCCTGCCTAACCCCTTGTCAGCCGGGCCCTATATGGAGGGGCTCCTGCCTAACCCCTTGTCAGCCGGACCCTGTATGGAGTGCCTCCTGCCTAACCCCTTGTCAGCCGGGCCCTGTATGGAGGGCCTCCTGCCTAACCCCTTGTCAGCCGGGCCCTATATGGAGGGCCTCCTGCCTAACCCCTTGTCAGCCGGACCCTGTATGGAGTACCTACTGCCTAACCCCTTGTCAGCCGGACCCTGTATGGAGGGCCTCCTGCCTAACCCCTTGTCAGCCGGGCCCTATATTAAGGGCCTCCTGCCTAACCCCTTGTCAGCTGGACCCTGTATGGAGTGCCTACTGCCTAACCCCTTGTCAGCCGGGCCCTGTATAGAGGGCCTCCTGCCTAACCCCTTGTCAGCCGGGCCCTGTATAGAGGGCCTCCTGCCTAACCCCTTGTCAGCTGGGCCCTATATGGAGGGCCTCCTGCCTAACCCCTTGTCAGCCGGACCCTGTATGGAGTGCCTACTGCCTAACCCCTTGTCAGCCGGACCCTGTATGGAGGGCCTCCTGCCTAACCCCTTGTCAGCCGGACCCTGTATGGAGGGCCTCCTGCCTAACCCCTTGTCAGCCGGACCCTGTATGGAGGGCCTCCTGCCTAACCCCCGACAGATGATGTCACTGAAAAGAAGGACCGAGACATTTAGAGAGGACCCGTCACCTCTCCTGACATGTCTGTTTTAGTAACTACTTGCATCCCCCATGTACTAATAGTTCTGGGGCATCTATTCTTATGTCTCTATGTTGTGCCATTCCTTTATTATTCCTGCTAGAAGTTTTGATTGAATTGCTAGCAGTTTGCAGTGAATATCCTGATGGGTGTTACCGTTTGACTCTTAATTACTTCTCACAGGTTTGTTATCCTATCCGTGGTTCTCTTTGGCCTGACCTATAACCCGCATGAGACATGTTCCCTGAATCTGGTGGATCACGGGCGTGGGTACCTGGGTATTCTGCTCAGCTGCATGATTGCAGAGGTGGCCATCATCTGGTTGAGCATGAGAGGGGGAATCCTGTACACCGAACCTAGAGACTCCATGCAGTATGTGCTCTACGTCCGGCTCGGTGAGTAAGATTTCCAGGTAGGCTTTCCCTCGGCATGCGTAACGCGGAAACATATCGCCCATTTACACTGTCTTCCATCCCTTGTAGCAATCCTGGTGATTGAGTTTGTGTATGCCATCGTGGGTATTGTCTGGCTCGCTCAGTATTACACATCCTGCAATGATGTCACCGCAAAAAATGTCACCCTGGGTAAGTGGAATCAAATTCTTGACATGGCCGCCACATGAAGACTGTCGATGTCTGTAGCTAACACACTTGCCTATCTGTCTATTATGTGTCACCGACCGGTTTGCAAAGTCTTTCATGCTTTACTTTGTTATAGGGATGGTGGTATGTAACTGGGTGGTCATCCTCAGCGTCTGCATTACTGTCCTCTGTGTGTTTGATCCAACTGGAAGAACCTTTGTGAAGCTGCGTGCAACGAAAAGAAGACAACGGAACTTGCGCACTTACAACTTGCGGTAAACGTCCTTCCTACCGCCTCATTTTTTTAGCTATTTCTCTTGCTACAGCCTCACCCTCTTTTATTTCTGCATGGTCTTAGACATCGCCTGGAGGAAGGTCAGGCCAGCAGCTGGACCCGTCGCTTGAAAGTCTTCCTGTGCTGCACTCGCACAAAGGACTCTCAGTCTGTAAGTACATGCCAGCGCACGGAAACCAGATAATCCAGCACAGAGATTGCTGGATTATCTTGAATTATTTACATAGATTGCAATAAGTGTGCAATCACTGTCTGGAAGCCCCTGACTGATTTTTAGAAGGAAGGGTCAATTTTCCAAACACAGCAAAGTCGCTAACCCCAACAGTATGAAAGGACTGGACAACCCCTGTGTATTGTACTTATTGAAACCAGTAATATGTATTAGCTTTCTAAGTATAAAAAAACTAGTATTCTTAACATGGTAGGGCTATAGCCTGGAGGTAAGTGTTCTGCCTTCCATATAGACGTTCTTAGGTTGAAATCCCAAGAGAGACTTGTAGTTTTTATACGTTTTTGACGTTGACCAGCCTGCTGGTCAATGTCAGTATAGCAATAGTAGTGCATTTTATTTTAAAAGCAATCTAAATATTGCCTGTTATAGTCCACTTATGGGACTATTAAGCGATAAAAAAAATATTAAATAAAATAAAAAATTCCAATTAAAAAAATCCGCTTTTCAATTTAAAAAATTGCAAAAATTTAAACTCCCCCTTATGTTTGGTTTGCCGCGTCCATAACAACCCGCACTGCACAAATATCATGTAAATTATCCCCTACAGTACACACCATAAAAAAAATTGCAAAATTGCTAATTTATTCTTAGTTGCCACCAAAAATATTTAATAACAAGTGATAAACGATACCAATAAAAACTACAAGTCGTCCAAAAATCAAGCCCTCGCACAGCTCCATAGAAAGAAACAAAAAAGTTATGGGAAGCATGATCAACCCTACTAGGCAGTATGCCTGCTTTAATAGGTTTGGTCATGCTGACAAAGGCTCTTTAAAGGGGTTTTCTGAGATTTTATCCTCAGTATAGGCCATCAGTATCTGATCGGTGGGGGTCCGACACCTGGGACCACCACCGATCAGCTGTTTGAGAAGGTAGCGGCACTGCTGTGAGCGCTGCAGCCTTCTCTCTGCCTTTCCTAGGCCAGTGACAACACATTTATTGTTCACATGGCCTAGGAGCAGCTCAGCCCCATTCAAGTGGGGCTGAGCTTTGATACCAAGCACGGCCACTGTACAATGTACGGCGCTGTGCTTGGTGACCTGTTAAAAGGCAGGAGTGCTGCTGCCTACTCTAAATAGCTGATCTGCGGGAGTCCTGGGTGTCGGACCCCACCGATCAGATACTGATGTCCCATCAAGAGGATAGGTAACCAGTAAAAAACAAATCTCAGAAAACGCTTTTAAGACCACCCTTCGCTTCTATAGTGTGGTTTGTTTAGCTCTAAAAGGTTATTTGTAATTATGTCAATATATTTAAATCAGGCATTTTTTTTTTTTTTTATCTGCACCACCTGACTGTTTTGCCCGAGTCCAGCTCAGGCAGTGTGAAAAGTAGATAACTCGAGGGGGGGAGGGCTGCTTTAGATGCTGATATCTCCTGAATGGTAGCACCTAGAAACATGCAATTGGTCTTGTTTGAAAGCTGACAGTCCAGGTTTTCATACAAGATGACAGCTAAGGTCCAAGCAACAGAAGAGAAATCACTGTTCGAAATCATATCGGGAATAATCGCAAGTAAAACCTGTTTTCAGCTGCATTCACAGCATCCCGATTTCTATCAGTGATATCTTACTCTGTCCTGAACATATTGCTGTCATTCTGGTATTGTCTGAAAGCTTTGTCTGCTTTCAAACAAGACCAGTTGCATCTTTCTAGCTGCTACCATTCAGGAGACAGCAGCATCTAAAGCAGCCCTCCCCCCTCCAGTTAGCTACTTTTCACACTGCCCGAGCTGGACTCAGGCAGAACAGTTAGGTGGTTAAAGGGGTTTTCAGGATTTTCATATTGATGGCCTCTCCACAGGATTGGTGTGATCGGTGGGGGCTCCTTGAATGGAGCTATGTTGCAATTCCCTGCAGTTCACTCTGGACTTTTCTGCACTTTGCAGATCGCTAGTTTTTATATAGGTCCTGGTTGTGGTTTTGCTGAAAAGCTAACGTGGCCTGAGGCTACCCTGTTCTTCCAAAACTCAGCTAATTACCGAATTTTAGAAGAAACCTTTGGTGGGGTGAAATCTGTGAAACCATGTTTATGGTCTGAAGAAACGGATCCTATTAAAGCAAATCTCTTCCCAAAGAGAAGCGGTGACCTGGCCTACTTACCTGTAATGATATCCTTCACAAAACGATATTTGGGTGGAACTTACACCAGAAATAGTCACTCAACCGTTCCCTTAGTGTAGACTTTTTATCTAGGTAATGACCTACTCTAAATTGTCACCTGTCCTGACCATTTTCCAATAGCAGCTTTTTTTTGTCCATTACTTGTATGGATTGAGGGCTAGGATTTGAATGACTGCATCTGTGTTGGTCCCATGTCCAAATGTGCCCGCATACTAATTAGCATATATTTATTATATGCAAATGAGCCTCTAGGAGCAGTGGGGGCGTTGCCATTTCACCTAGAGGCTCTGCTCTCTCTCTAACTGCTGCGTCCTCTGCATTTTGACGGGGCCAGGCAGTGTAAACGTGATCACGCTTGGCTCTGACTTCTTCTAAAGTCAGTCTTAGTGCAGAGGGCGTGGCAGTTGCAGAGGGCACGGAGCCTCTAGGTGTAACGGCAACGCCCCCGTTGCTCCTAGAGGCTCATTTGCATATAGTAAGACTTCATTTTTCTCAGCAATGTAGACACACATGAACATGGGACCAACACAGATGTCTTCAGCTGCCAAGTGCACACGTAACAGGTCAGCCAAGGGATTTACTACACCAGTTTTCTGCATATTCTGTCGTTTGGCTGGAAATGCAATGTCTTTACCATTAGACGGTATAAAGAGGAGATTCCAGGTGCAGCCTTCGCTGATTTCACGTGTTAGCACTGGTAACATTGCAGAGATGGATGCAGATTGCTGGGCGTCATTATTTCTTGTAATCTGTTTCAGCCTCATTTCTAATACAATTAGAGGAGGTTATGGAGCATTACTGGCATAATTAACGCGCTTCTAGCCCCCCCGGGGACCTTCCACCATTCCCAGATTGCCTTGTAAAGAAAATCAAGCGCTCATTGACTCCTCTCTCAACAAGCCTAGGTACAGAAGCTGTATTCTGCTGAGATTCAGTTCTCTGGGGAACGCTGAAAGTGGTGCAGCCCCCCCCTCCCAACCTTACCAGTCCTGGTCCCCAGTGATCTGGATGTCTGTGTAGATCTTCATATGGGCTCATTCTCCGTTATGGTATGTGCAGAGAACTGTCTCTTGTTCTCCAGATTATCGTGTGCAGGTTAGGACTTCAGGACATCAGCTGGTCTTGAGTAGATCACTGAAATCTATATATTTTCAGCAATGAGGAGGATTTAGTTCATGGCCTGAAGGCGCATTTACACACACTGACCAAGAAGGCAATTATCAGAGAGGGGCCGTTCCTTCCCTATAATTGCCTGCTTGTCAGTGGAGGAAAGAGCTGCGTTTAGATGCATTGATGACCTCCACTGTGTGGGGAGAAGCGATGGCTACTGCCCGACGATGATTTAAAGGGGTTCTCCAAGAGTATAAAATGTCGCCCATGTGCCCAGGCCGCATGGAATATACGTACCCCACTCCTCGCGCCACTCCTGGTCCCCACACCGCCACTGCTGCTTCTCCTTGCACACGAGGAGCTCAGCCAATGCAAGGCGGGGATGGGGATGAGCCTCCCTAGCGTAACCCGCGATGCTAGGGATGCTTCTCCCCGCCCCACCTGCCATTGGCTGCGCTCCCCCGACACCGGATTTAATCTGTGTGCAGGGAGAAGCTGCAGTGGCAGTGTGGGGACCAGGAGGGGAGCGGGTTAAGTATATTCCATGTGGGGGGCCCGACGCATGTGGGAACATTTTATACTCTTGGAGAACCCCTTTAACGTGCTGCATAAACGATGAATTCACCCTATGAATGAGTGATTAGCGGCACATTTACACAGGCTTCATAGTAACATTGGATCCACGATAATTGGCCTAACAATTGAGCGGTGTAAATCCACCTTTAAAGGGGTTGTCCAAGTTATGAAAAAAAATATATAGCACTGTAAATCTGATGGGCAACAATATATAACTAAGTTCAGCAAGTTTTAGGAAAAAAAAATCCATATTTCCTCATTTCCCTGGTTCTCTTCTGGTCTTTGTTTACATGCAATAATAACAATCTCTGCCCCTCCCCGCTCTCTGCAAAGGCAGTGAATATAAGTGCTGTGAGTACATGTCTGCCTGCTGGAATACTCAGCAGCATGTTGTATGTGTAGGACTACAAGTCCCAGCTGTACAATGACACTGCTGATACACACAGGAAATTCTCCCTACCTGTTCTTGTACAATACAATTCTTCTATAGCTCTTGTGCCCAGCATTTGTCTCCTCTCACTGCTGCAGCTACTATTTGTTATAAAGCCTTGAGCCCTCAGTGTGTTCTGGCTGAAGGGGTTAATGTTTTATCTGAAGGAATCCAGGGAGAGAGCAGATAGCAGGAGCCCGACAAAGAAAGGGGGCGTGGCCAGTGATGTCTCGTGTACAGACTGTTATCTGAACTCTGAGGCTTGTACACGAAACATCATAGACCAGGGAGATAGCTGACATCACAGGTCATGTGACCCTCAGTCAACTCTGAAAACCAGCAGCTTTAGAAACACAAAGTATATGGGAAAAGTTGTTATACCTGACAAGTTAGAAACATATAAAGAACAAAAAAATAACTGGACAACCCCTTTAAACATTTAGGCACTTTTACCATCATTTGTCCACTGGGGGTACCTGTTTCCTGGTACCATACTGGCTGACGCCCTCCATGGCTTCTGCTCCAGTGAATCAGTTCTTCTGTAATAAGATGGGACCAGTATACTGTCTCTGCTTTGTTTAGGAGAAACTGTGTTCATCATATACTGTGGCAATACGTAATAATAATGTACCGTATTCATATGTAAGAATGGGTAAAAGTAATGCCTTCTCTTTCAGGACGCATATTCAGAAATCGCCTACTTGTTTGCCGAGTTTTTTCCGAGATCTGGATATTGTGCCATCTGACATCATCGCTGGGTTAGTTCTGCTGCGCCAAAGGCAGAGAGCAAAGCGCAACGCAGTGCTGGACGAGGTAAGGTCCCTTTAGCCGTGGCAACCTATGCGGCTTACCATGGAAATAAATACCTGACAAAGAAAAAAAAACTAGAAATAATCTCACCCAGAGACCGGAGAAGTTATTAAGTGTAGTGTGAGCAGCTGATCACTGTCTACACAAAAGGGATGAGAGCACTGTCCCCTTTAAAGGGTTGTCTCATTTACCATTACTAAGGCTAGATGAGACCAAACCCAGGCGGCATTGGACCGACCCTGCGCTGCGCTGTTTCAGTAGTTCCCATGCACAGAAATGGGAGCTTCTGAAACAGCGGAGCACACAGGCGGACTGGCCATAGACCCTACGTGGCTGGGAACATAATGATCGGATGCTCTCAGCATTAATTCTAGAAGCATCAAGTACTGGTGTTCCTGAATGACGGCCATAGGTCCCCTTCTGTATATCGCCATCTTCAGGACAGTGAAACAGTCGAATACTGCAGCGGGGTCAGCAGTAATTTGTGCTGCACTGTGGTATTTCATTCTGTTGTGCTGCGTACGGGATTGCTGGCCCCACCTACTTATATTGCCCTGGCTTCTGTCATTTGGGACCTGCCTATAATATTGGAACACTTTTAAGGTTTTTTCCAGGGCCACTTTAAAGGGGTTGTCCCATCTCGGACAATGGGGGCATATCTAGGATATGCCCCCATTGTCTTATAGGTGCAGGTCCCACTGCTGGGACCAGCACCTATATCGAGAATGAAGCGGGGAGCGCTGTGTCTGGAGGACCCCGGGTTTCCTGGGGTCCGGCCACCACCAGGCGCAGCTCCCCGCTGCGCTCATAGTAATGAATGGGAGCGCACCGTGTATGCGCGGCCACCGCTCCCATTAATTTCTATGGAGCCGACGGAAATAGCTGAGCCAGCGCTTGGCTATTTTCGGCGGCCCCATAGAAATGAATGGAGAGCGGCTGTGCATGCTCAGTGTGCCCTACTTTACTTTGGGGGCTCTGTTCTCGATATAGAAGCGGGTCCCAGCGGTGAGACCCGCACCTATAAGACAGTTGGGGGCATATCCTAGCTATATTCCCCCATTGTCTGAGATGGGATAACCCCCTATAAGTTCCCAGTCCATCCCATCCCATCCCTGCAGAGCGCTGGCCCGCTGCACAGCCGCCTGGTGGTCAGGGTTTAGTAATGACCAGATGAGACAATCCCTTTTAATGGTGGCTGTGGAAGTACAGGAAATGCCAGTGCGAGGTCTTTGCTGGAATTTCCTGTTTACGCCACTTTTTTTTTTTCGTGGAACCCCAACAGGTTTTTGTATTTTTCTTGCCATCTTGTGGATGTTTTCAGTATGTGTGTCTGCTTAAAGGGGGTTTTCTGGGTTTGGTGTGGGGTCTTGTAGGCTGATTAGGCACATATACAACCTTCAGCTGGATTCACACAATCATGTTATGGCTTCATACAGAAGCCATGTGTTCAGAGGCATGTGTGGATCAGATTCCTCTCCTAAAGAAATGTATATGGGAGGCTCTTCTTATCCGACAAGACGAAATACTCTTCCCTAATAGCAGGATATATGATATCCAGGCCTATTGTACTGTATGCACAGGTATGCTATAGAATAAGTAAATAGAATCTTCTAAAAATGCCCAGTTAAGTGATAAAAATTTAAAAACATTTAAAACTATTTTTTTATATAATCCTGCAATTTACACACTGGCCACTAGGTCTCAAATGTGTTAAGTAGGGATGAGTGAACTCCTGTTTTTAAATTCGACGTACAAGGTTTGTGTTGGGTTATCTAAGAATTCCGTTATTCCATAACTTATCGGAATTCATAACGGAATTCTTAGATATCTCAAACCCGAACCTTGTACGCCGACCTTGAAAACAGAAGTTCGCTCAACACTAGTGTTAAAGGGGTACTCCGAGTTGTATATATTGATGACCTATCCTCAGGATAGGTCATCAATATCAGATCGGCGGGGGTCCAACACCCAGCACCCCCGCCAATCAGCTGTTTGAAGAGGAGGTGTGCACCATATCAGCGCTGCTCCTCTTCATTGTTTACATGCTGGCCGACACGGGGGTAGTGGTGAGTAGGTGTAATTACACCTCACCGCCCCATTCATTTCTATGGGAAGAATCGCTTCCATAGACTTGTATGTACTCACCACTACCCCCGTGTCGGTCAGCATTAAAAACATGATTTAAATAATAGATCATTTTCAGATGATACATTGCTTGTAGTTTCTATGCGTTACAGAAGAAAAAAGAATATGTGGGGACGGGTACAGCAAAGATGACAAAACATTTTGGTGGCTGAAGGGTTAGTACAATGTAGATATGTTATCTTGTCAAATAAAATTGGCAACTTTCTGCGTATTCTCTGTTTTCAGGCTAATAATGATATATTGGCTTTCTTGTCGGGCATGCCAGTCACTAGAAAACGAAATATCTGGACCTGAAAAATGCAGTGAGTATTGCCGGCCCTCGCCTCGCCCTGTACAGGTAATGTTTCTCCTGGTCCACCTCTCCTCACAGTGTCCTGTCTCTCTTACTACAGCAAGAGATGCAGCGGTACAAGGAGGTCTGTTACTACATGCTGTTTGCACTGGCGGCATATGGCTGGCCATGTACGCTCATCCGGAAACCAACTTGTGGCATCTGCCGATTGGCGGGCGCTTGCTCGTGAGTTATCCCCAGATTCCTATTTTCACACTTGACCTTCCTGTCTCTATGCTAAGACCTCGTGTACACAAGCGTGTGCATGCCGTGTGCTAAACAGACGTGTATTGGCGGGCCACTTAGTCCTGAGTGGGGCTCTATTTCACAGATTAAAGCGGTTGACCACCTTCTGGTGAAATTCCAAAATGCCATAAACAGGTGTGTACCAGCAAAGAGAACTCTAAATCCTTTTCATTCCCTCGTACACAATTGCACCTTCTGCTCGGCCGAACATGTATGTGTATTCAGTGAGGAGGGAGATCGCTGCCGCCCACTAACCTCCGGGAGGGCAAAAGCATCAGATGAAAAATTCACTTTGGCCAGATCATTCTCTCCCGCAACACATCAGCCTGTCGGCTGAACGCCAACCCGTCCCCTCCCTCCAATGCACTAATGTGAGGGCCTATACAGCAACACATCAGTTCTAGGTCCCTGCTGCCCTTCAGCATGGCAGGTAAACACTAGACGGCAGGAGCCACAGTGTCCATAGCCCTAGGGATGGTGGCACTTACATGATTTACTGATGCGACGTTCTAAACCTTCCTGCGCAGGCGCTGAAAGCATCACTGCCACAGAGTAGGGAAAGAGGGGGAATTTACAGTTTTTACAGGGGTTATCCAAGAGTATAAAAAGCCCCCCAATATCTGAGCCCCCACACTGACTATACTTACCCCACTCCCCGTGCCACTCCTGGTCCCTGAACTGCCACTACTGCTTCTTCCTGTGCGCGGATAAAAACATCCGGTGTCGGGGGGAGCGGCCAATGGCAGGCGGGGACAGGGATGAGCCTCCTTAGTATCAGGGTGACGCTAGGGAGGCTCTTTCCTGCCTGCCATTGGCTGCTCCCCCCCTGACAGCGGATGTTTTCATCTGCGCACGGGGAGAAGAAGCAGCGGCGGTGCAGGGACCTAGGAGTAGTGCAGGGAGCGGGGTAAATATATTCAGCGTGGGGGGCCTGGCATATTGGGGGGCTTTTTATACTCTCAGATAACCCCTTTAATGCCAGGTGACAGCAGTTTATGGCATTTTAGAAATCTCACAAGATAATGCCAAAGCCCTTGAGGGTAAGGCCTCTTTCACACTAGCGTTAGAACGGATTCGGCACCTAAAGGGTGCCAACGGGATCCGTGCTAACACTGATACATGTGTGGAGCCGCGCTCCGGCCCCACACGTGTTGACAGAGAGTGGGACAGAAATACAGACATACACACACAAACACATACACATATACTCCAGCCCGGGACGCCGCAGCACGTCTTCAACGCGCCTCCTGCGCGCAGTGATGATGATTCCCACAGCGCCCTCTGCTGGGCGCAGTGGGGAAACGTCATAGCTGCGCACAGGAGGCGCGTGAAGACATGCTGCTGGCGTCCCTGCCTGGAGTATGTGAGTATGTATGTATGTCTATGTATGTATGTATTTCTGTGTAGCCGGATCCGGAATGACCCCCATTGCAAGTCAATGGAGGACAGATCCGGATTACTGGTGTGTCACACCAAACGGATCCGTCCCCATTGACTTGCATTGGGGGTCATTCCGGATCCGGCTTGGTGTGGATGCCTGGACCGGAGAGAAAACCGCAGCATGCTGCGGTTTGTTCTCCGGTCTGAAGACGGAACGGAATGCTTTCAGGAGCCTCCGTTGTCTTCAGTTCAGTTTTGTCCCCATTGACAATGAATGGGAACAAAACTGAAGCGTTTTTTTCCGGTATTGAGCCCCTATGACGGAACTCAATACCGGAATTTAAAAACGCTAGTGTGAAAGTAGCCTTACCTGTAGAAAACCATGAATTCAGAACTTCTAGAGGTGAGCACAATGTGATATGGAACTTACAGTGGAGCGAATACCGTCTGACTCTGACGCCTGCATTTACCGCCATGGCACTATGCAATGCCTCGGTAACGCCCTATCTGGGGTCTGCATGATACGGATCCCAAATCTGCTTGTGTGTATGAGGCCTCAGCCTTGTGTATATATTGCTGCACATGTGAGTTTTACAGCTTGGCCTTGTCTGTCTAACTTCCTTGTCTCTGTATTCTTGGTTTGACCTCTGCAGCAGCTGCTGTTGTCTCTGCTCTTCTCGTCCTCGCTTTGCCCCTGGAGTTACCATCGAGGAGGATAACTGCTGCGGTTGTAATGCAATTGCTATAAAGCGTCACTTCCTGGATGAGAACATGAACATGGTGGACATTGTGTACACTTCATGTCATGATGCGGTTAGTCTTCTTTCCTGTCTGCTTCATATGCCTTTCCTCAGTCGCGTTTGTACTTGGTGGTCAGTGGCCTCATTTATGAAGACCAGAGTCAGGAGATTGAGCTGTTACCCACGGTAGCCGGTGATGGCCGACCTGACCGCATGACTGATATCTTCTTGGATGCTAAATTTCCATCCCGACCTCTGTGGAGCGTCGTTCATACAGGTTTAACATCACCAGCTCCTGAGCAGCCATCAGCATTGCCATTACTGTGGGAGTGTTATCTCTGCGAATGGTATAGAGATCTGTGGTGTCCCCATCATTAATCCCTAAATGCATAATCACGTATATGTACATCATTATGCGTAAGGGGCTGCACTGAGCCCACTCTACATAGAATATATAATATAATATATATATAATACAGCAGGCACCCGGCTGCAATCAATGGGCTCAGCGATGACGTTGACCTGGGTCATTTAACCCCACATATGCCGCAGTCAATATCGAACCCAGCATCTGTGGAGTAAGGCTAGGGCTACACGACATGTGTCGCTTGCCATCTTGTCACACCAATGGAGCGACGTATTTGGTAATGCTATTCTACGGTATAACAGGCCGTCAGATGCACCTGCAACACGACAGTCACAAAAAAATCTATCCAAGATGGATTTTTGTGCGACCGTCGCGTCACAGTGCAACACTATAGACTAGCATTGCAAAATATGTGGCAGTGCAGTTGTACCCTATATGTCGCGCGACAAAAAGGACTTCATAAGTAATAACAATATAAGCTTTATTTATAACACAAAAATATAAAAAAATCTCAAAATTTGTGAAAAGTGGCTACAGGTAGTTGCCCGAAGAGAACACAAGAGGGCGCTGAGATATCAAGTCATTATAATTAGTGTTGAGATTCAGTCTAAACTTTGTTTTAATGCCGTACAGAGATTGTCTCTGTACAGCATTCAAATGTATGGGCTTCGGCAAGGTGAAGTGAGTTATCACCAAAGTCTTTAGATTTTTAAACTTTAAAACCTTTTTTAAAATGTGGATCAGAAGTTGGCTTCGGTACTGCGAGACTTCGGTGATAACTCGCCTCGCCAGAGCCCATACATTCTAATCTCCGTACAGCATTGAAATAGAGTTTTGAGCGAATTGACTTCAGATCTAGGACCCGAAACTCAATTCGCTCAACACTAGTTAGAATCAATAATTAACACCAAACAACTTCATCAACTTGCAGGTAACAGGCTGAACTGGATGGACAGATGTCTTTTTCAGCCTTATAAACGATGTTACTATGTAAAAATTTATGTAAAATTACTGTGTAAAAATGTGAGAAGGAAAAAATAAAAAAATTGGCCTAGTTGTAAAGGGGTTGTCCCATGATAGCAAAAAGCGGCAAGAGTCTGATTGGCAGGGGTCAACTGCTGGGGCCCCCACCAATCATTGTACGGCCGACGCCCCATTTAACTTTTTAACTCATTTAAGGGGCTGCCAGAGATAGCTGAGTGCAAGTGCTCGGCTGTTTAGCAGGTCCATAGGGTTGAATGGAGCAGCCGTTATCCCTGGGGACCTGTCTGTACAGCAAGCCAGCAGCCAGTCGTAGTGACGCCGCGCCATGATGTAGCTGAGAAATGTCAGACCTGTGGGGGGTCCATCTGCTAACTCTTCTGCAGTCAGTAGTGTTTCATGATGCAGGATGCCATTACAGTCTATGGCAGGTACAGAACTGACCAGTTAGGAGTTTTTAGAAAGTTTTTGATGTGGTGTCATTGGCATTCATTACTTATTCTCTTTCTCCAGGTTTATGAGACCCCATTCTTTGTGGCTGTCGATCACGATAAGAAGAAAGTAGTGATTAGTATACGTGGCACGCTCTCTCCAAAGGTAGGCATGCTTTCTGATTTAAAGGGGTTTCC
>ONZH01015133.1:0-64851 GCA_900303285.1 Rhinella marina
AACCTCTGTCTCAAGTCTTGCCTCCACACAGAGACTTTGATTGTAAGATTGATCTATTGCCTGATTGCCAAGTTACCTAAGGGTCGAATTTATAATCTGTCTGTGCCAGAAAGAGAGTCTCTAAAGCAATACATCGGAGAGAGTTTGGCTATAGGACATATTCGGTCTTCCGAATCTCCTACGGGGGCTGGTTTCTTTTTTGTTGAGAAAAAAGATGGGGGTTTGAGACCATGTATTGACTACCGTGAACTTAATAAAATCACTGTTAAAAACTCTGGACCGCTTCCCCTCATCCTGGACCTCCTGAATCAGGTTCCGGGGCCAACTGGTTCTCCAAATTAGATCTACGGGGAGCTTATAACCTGATTCGGATCCGGGAAGGGATGAGTGGAAGACAGCTTTTAATACGCCTCTGGGACATTTCGAGTATCTGGTTATGCCTTTTGGTTTAAGCAATGCCCCAGCTGTATTCCATGGTTTTATGAATCATATCTTTCATGACTGTATTGGGGTTTTTATGGTGGTTTATCTGGATGATATCCTGATATTTTCTTCTGATCTGGATTCACACCGTAAACATCTTCGTCTGGTGTTATCCCGTTTGCGTAATCATTCTCTGTTTGCTAAACTAGAAAAATGCATTTTTTGTGTACAAAAAGTTTCATTCTTGGGTTATGTGGTCACTCCTTCCGAGGTTCAGATGGATCCGTGTAAGGTTCATGCAATCGCGGATTGGGTTCGGCCCACGGATTTAAAATCCCTTCAACGTTTTCTTGGGTTCGCCAATTATTACAGGAATTTTATCAAGCACTTTTCCGTAATTGCCAAGCCACTCACGGATCTTACCCGCAAGGGGGCTGATCCCAGTAACTGGTCTCCTGCTGCGTACTCTGCGTTTGAGGAACTCAAGAAAGCGTTCTCCTCTGCGCCGGTATTAATTCAACCTGATCTCTCTCAGCCATTCATTGTTGAGGTAGATGCTTCTGAGGTCGGTGTAGGGGCAGTTTTATCTCAAGGGTCAGCTGCTCTCACTAACCTCAGACCATGTGCATTCTTTTCCAAGTAATTCTCGTCTTGTGAAAGGAATTATGATATTGGGAATCGCGAGCTCCTTGCCATCAAATGGGCTTTCGAAGTGTGGCGCCATGTCCTGGAAGGAGCTCTTCACCCAGTGACAGTGATCACAGATCACAAAAATCTTGTGTACTTGGATAATGCAAAACGTCTCAATGCCCGTCAGGCGAGATGGGCATTGTTTTTCTCTCGTTTTAATTTTGTGGTCACTTTCCGACCTGGTACCAAGAATGTCAGGGCTGATGCTTTGTCTAGGAGTTTTGGTATCCCTGAGGGTCCTGAGTCGGAACCTGGTAACATCTTACCAGCTGGTATTGTTTTGGCAGCCATCTCCTCTCACCTCTCAGATCAAATTCGCTCCAAACAAAATTCTGCCCCAAGAGACCTTCCAGAAGGCAAAATGTTTGTTCCCTTGTCCCTTCGATTGAGAGTGTTAGAGGAGACACACTGTTCCGTACTAGCCGGTCATCCAGGTGTTCGTGGAACACTAGATATATTGAAAAGAAACTACTGGTGGCCACATATGAATACTGACGTTCATGCATTTGTTCTAGCTTGTCAGGTCTGTGCGCGAGGAAAGGTCCCCAGGAGACGTCCTGAGGGACCTCTTCTCCCGCTCCCAGTGCCGGACAGGCCTTGGTCTAACGTGTCTATGGATTTTGTTACCGATCTGCCACTTTCTCAAGGGTTCATTGTTATATGGGTGGTGGTGGATCGTTTCTCTAAGACGGGCCATTTTGTTCCGCTAAAAAAACTGCCATCAGCAGAGGAATTGGCAGATCTATTTATTCAACATATTGTGCGTCTCCACGGTATTCCTGATGAGGTTGTGTCTGACAGGGGGGTACAATTTGTGGCTAAGTTTTGGCGAGCTTTCTGTTCTAAGCTTGAGGTAAAATTGTCCTTTTCCTCTGCCTTCCATCCCGAAACTAACGGGCAGACGGAGAGGATGAATCAAGAGCTCATACAGTACCTTCGTCTTTTTGTTTCTGACTGTCAACATCTGTGGGTCTCGTATCTTCCGTTGGCAGAGTTTGCCATCAACAATCACACTAGTTCATCCACACTCACATCTCCTTTCTTCTGTAATTATGGATTCCATCCCAGGTTTTCCTTCTCGTCATCGTCAGTTTCGGATACCCCTCGTGCTGAGTCCATAACTAACCAACTGTGCACAGTGTGGTCACAAGTTCAGCAGAACTTGAAAAGAGCACAAAGTTTAATGGTCCATTCATCCAGAAGTAGGCGTACTGTCTCAGAAACTTTTGTTGTGGGTGACAAGGTCCTATTGTCTACTAAGAACCTTAAGTTGAAAGTTCCGTCTCTGAAATTGGCTCCTACGTTCATTGGTCCATTTACCGTAACTCATGTTATTAATCCTGTATCGTTCAAGGTGGCGTTGCCCTCTGATTGGCGGGTTCACAATACGTTTCACAAGAGTCTGTTGAAACGCTATGTGGATCCTGTGGTACCCCTCCCTGACCCTCCCTCGCCATCTGTGGTGGAGGGTGATCTCGAGTATGAGGTAGAGAGGATTGTCGATTCCAGACTGGTCAGGAACTCTCTTCAATACCTCATTCATTGGAAGGGTTTCAGTCCTGAGGATAGATCTTGGGTCCGTGCTAGGGATGTTCATGCTCCACGATTGGTTAAATCTTTTCATCAGGACTATCCGTCTAAACCATCCTTAGGGTCTAAGGGTCCGGAGGCCCCTCATGGAGGGTGGGGATACTGTCAGGTCTGGTCACCGGAGAACATAGGTTTTCTATTTTTGCTTGGTATTCTGAGTTTTTGTGTGTTTCTGTTTAGTGCCTACGCCTTGCCTTTAACCATGTTCACACTGTGGAGTTGTTTTGGAGCCAACGCCCATCTTCATGTTTCTGTTTGTCTACTTAGGGTTAATACTCAGGTGCTGGGCTGAGTGGCTTCTCTGAATCTGGTCCATTCAGAACCTGGGGGTGGGATATCTTCCTGCATAAATACCTGCTTTCTTCTCTGATCTTTGCCGGTTTTTGCAAATCCTTGCTATTCTTCAGTGTTTTGTTCGTCTCTGTTTGTTGTCCCTTTTCCCTGCACCTAGTTAGTGTAATTGCAGTCCTCGTGGTTGTCGCCGTGTCGCCTAGGACACAGAGGCAATTAGGCAGGGACAGGAGTTGGGGAGAGCTCAGGGATCACATCCCCCTTATCTGTGTACCCCAACCTTGACAGAGGCAAGTGTATCGCACACCTCACAATTGTTCACTGGACTGTATTTTATATAATTGAGTGAAAAAAAATATTCTCTAGACTGCGGCAAGTGTATCGCACACCTCACAATTGTTCACTGGACTGTAGTTTATATAATTGAGTGAAAAAAATTATTCTCTAGACTGCGGCTAGTGTACCGCACACCTTACAATTGTTCACTGGACTGTAGTTTATATAATTGAGTGAAAAAAATTATTCTCTAGACTGTGGCTAGACAAAAAAAATGTCGTTGTAGCCCTTAGGTTCTTTGTGGATGATTCCTGCCTAACCAGATTCTAATTTCACGCCCTAACAGTGTGCAGCCAAGATGGCGGTAGCTGCACTTCAAGTCCCAGCCAGCAGCCTGGAGGAGACCGAAACAAAAAAAGTGCTTGTAGCCCTTAGAAGGGCTGTTGGGTTCTTTGTGGGTGATTCCTGCCTAACCAACAACTAAATTCAGGCCCTAACACTCTCCCTGACAGACAGCAGCTCTATCCCTAATCTCATGCAGACGGCATATGACACGAGCAGCGCGGGACCAGATTCTAATATTCCCAGGTCATCTGATCTGGCCAGCCAATCCCTGCTATCGATTTGTAGGGGCCCCACGTGATGCTAGGAGGTACCAAAGACTCTCCTGCATGTTGATTGGCTTAAAAAAGGTGGCTAACATGCAGGAAGAGGAAGTTGCCATTTCCTCGAGGATCGCGATATGCTCGTCCAAGTAGCGAGCATATGCGAATAACCTAATGCTCGAACGAGCACCAAGCTCGGACGAGCATGTTCGCTCATCTCTAGTCATCACGAACATCCAGCCCCTCCTCTCTGCGTCTTGCTGACTTTTCTAGGACATGCAGACTTTGAAGGATGATTTGAAAGAAGTAAAGCCAGCAAAAGATGAGGCTAGTAATCATTAAGACCTGGCATCCCAAAGAGGTGGAGAATGGATGGTATTGGTTGGCATGCTGCTACCGGAATAATAAAGTCTTCCATCTTATTGGTACTGAATTACATTTATGGCTGATGTAGAAATAAGTAAATTTAGGAAGAAATAAATAAAACGGATGCAGCACAAGTTTCCCTGCAGTCTCCCTGCACTCTCCCTGCACTCTCCCTCTCCAATATTTTTCTAATAATCATTTCCAGCAGCACTATCCCTAGTGAATGAGTGCTTGCAATGTCTCCCTCTATGCTCAGCTCACAGGACAATGGCGGAGACCATGTGGGATGAGAGTTTTATAGAGCTGTAACATCACAGGGGATGGCTACAAGGAACAACTATCCGCAGATGTGCATGGCATTATGGATGCTCTCACGTTCCTAGACTTCTTATTTCACTTTGTAACCTGTGTAGTCGCCATATGAGGGAAAACCTGATTTGTTACCACGAATCACGAGAAAAATTGGTTTCATTGCAAATCTAAGTTTTTCTAAACTTCGGACTGAATTCTGCTTTCAATGCTTAGCTAAATTTTAATTATATATAATGTATTCTATTACACCTAGAAGATTTGCTGGCTGCACGGCATTATGGATGATCTCGCGGTCCTAAGCTTCTTATTTCACTTTGTAACACGTGTAGTCACCATTTAAGGAAAACCTGATTTGTTACCACAAACCACGAGAAAATTTGGATTCATTGCAAATCTAAGTTTTCCTAAACTTCGGAGTGAATTCTGCTTTGAATGCTTTGCTGAACTCTAATTATATATAATATATTCTATTTATATAAACCATATTTGACTAAAACAAGGGAATGAATAGACAAAAACTTTCTTTCAGTAGCAACAACTTTAGCTATCTGTTTTTACTACTTTTAAAAAAATAAAAACCTTTAAAAACATCCAAATTTTCTTTTTATTGCAAATTTTGGAAGCCATAACTTTTATATATTTTTTTTTCTATCTGTCCACATGAAGGCTTGTTTTTTGTGGGCCGTAATTTAGTTTTTATTGGTACCATTTTTGGGGTATGTACAATCACTGTTACTCAATTTTTTGTGGTATACAGTGGCAAAAAAATGGCGAATCACGTTTTTTTTCTTCGTTTTTTTCTTTTAAGGTGTACATGCAAGAAAAATAGTTTTACATATATATTTTAACAGTCCAGAACAGATTTTCCAACTCAGCACTACATTATGTTTATTTTTTAATTGTTTATTTTTATATGTAAAGTTGTGAAATAGGAGGTGATTTGAACTTTTAATATTTGTTTTTATTTTTTAACTTTTTATGTAATGTTTAGTTCCTTCAGGGGCCTAGAACCTGAGATCTTCTGATTGCTTGTCCCACAGACCATAATTGAGAACTATGGGATTATGATGCTCTGTCTACTGAGCCATTCCCCCGTTTTTCAGTCACTTCATGGTACCATGAGAGGCCTGGAAAACTTAAGCTATCATAGTAACCTATTGGAACCTCATAATTTCACTGCAGGGGCTCTGTTTGAAGGTCAGAGGAAGACTTCTCCAACTTCCTAACTCCACAGATGGCACAATCAATATCTCTAATCGGGGTTAAATGACCGTGTTTGCCAATCCCATTCATTGTGGCTGTGTATTATACAGATGGCACCTGCCATATATGGAGCGAGCATTGGCACGCTCCATAAATTCTTTAAACCAGGCAAAGGTACAGGTATATCATTGTGGCTGAAGAGGATAAAGTGATCTGTCTAACGGTTCTTTCATAGTTAGGCCTTTTACCATGAACTAGGCCTTTTACCTCTAAAGGAAAGGTTGTTTTTTTTCATCATGATTATAGATGAGGTTTCTTTACCATAAGTGCAGTAACACTATAGAACTTTGCCACAAGATATTGTGATGGTTAATTTGCAGAAAAATTTCTAGAGGGGCCTATATGTCTTTCTAGAAAAATACTATATTAAAATTTTATATGGCTGGAAATGGACTATACAGACACGTGTTTATTATGATGAGCTTATCTCTAATGAGGAAGGAATTCTCTCCCTATAATTGATGCTAACATAAAGTTTTTTTGTCCTCCTCTGGATGGCTTTAAGATAATAGGTTGAACTGGATGTATTTCTTTTTTTTAACTTGCCTAAATCAACATGTTTCTTAGAACATTGGGGAAGGGAGGGAAACTTAAGGTTTATCACAACAATTGTTAAGAATTGTCAAGTATTCATTCGAATGCTCAATCCCAATAATTCCCCCATGTAAATGTACTGCCAATCATACAGAAATTTATCAAAATACTTATTTGTCAGGTGATCCATTGTTTGTGGTGGACATAAATTCATAATTATTAGGCAGAACTTCACCCTATATAAACATGTTTTTGAAACATGTATGGAAAAACAACAACTTTAGTAACGATGATTGCTGCATGTAAACGCCTTGAGTTTTCGATCATTTAAATGCCGCGAAAGCCACTTTCACATGAGTTTGCGCAGTATTTGTAACCTAAAGCCAAAACTGGAACCTTAAGTCCACCTGCACACGAGTGTGGGTGAACACACATAATATCTTCACAAATTTCTGTGAAGATTTATGTGCATTTCTGCACATTTTGGTTCAGTTTGTTTGGGGAATTTATTTTAAAAGAAAACAAAATAAAGGTTATGTCTTAACAGAAAGGTCACGAGCAGGGATTTTTTAATAGCTTCGATTTTGATCATTATATTGTATTTACCCTGGACCACAATAAGGTCTTTTTGTCATTTTTTTCTGCAGCATATCCACACCAAAATCCACAAGGTTTTATGTGGTTTTGCCACAGATCACACCCTTCCATTGAAAAAGGTGAAATCTGCAGCTAAAACTGTAAACAGAATTGACACATTATTTATTTTGAAATCTGCATGGCAGGTCAATTTCGGCACGGAAAAAAATCTGCAACATGTACATGAGATTTTGTACTCTCATACACTTTTTTGGTACTGTAATACGCCAAGACTTTTCTATATGGGAATCTGCGTGGAAAAGTCACACATCTTCTGCAATGTGTGCAGATGGCATAACAGATAAAAGTTATAATGAAAAGATTTGCACCTCTTCTGTGTTTGTTCCACTACTTGGTTGGGTGATACAAAAACTGCCATGTGAAGTGGTCGCATCTTAGGTTTCCCCTCCCTTCCCGGATGTTCTTAGTATCATATTAACAACCTAACTTGTACCTCATTGCTATGTGAGGTAAATGAACTTCTGTATAAACTGCACATATATAAAATCTAAATGTACATTGAATCCTATCTAATATTAATATATTTTGACACTTGAGTGTGTGCGGTTGACATCTGAAAGTCAAAAATTCTGTTAGAACAGTCAGCCATATTTTTGGAACTATATATTCTCGCTGGATATGTCCTTGACTCTTTAGTATTTAATTTTGCATTCCATGGCAGTGTGTATAACAAATCTCTGCAGATATTGCAGATGGATCACAACCAGAATGTGACAGGGTAATAGCTCTTGCCGAGAGTTCTAAAAATAGTTTGAAACGACTGCTTGCTGCAGCTTGTTATCGTGTTAATTGATTGGTAACCCATGAGGCTTACAATAATCCTCCTCATTACCATAAAGTCATTGTGAAGGCAGTCACATATCTCAGCAGGGGATATTTTTCAGGCAGAATTTTTAAAGTATGGTTTATTAATTCAACAAATGTTATAAATCAGTTTATGTTAGTTAACGATATATAGCAAATAAAATAAACAGAAGCCATAGTTACTTAAAAACTCAACAGGCCTTCAAAGAAAAATACCCAGGTGATAATGAAATGATGATATTCATGGCACCTTCCTGCTTGGAAATATCAAAAATGTATCTTCATTGCACATATTGCAATAGACATGTATCTTGATTTATTTTCTATGCTTGAAAATCCTGCCTATTTACAATATGTATACATACAGTACTAGAGATGAGTGAACCAATTTGGTTCAGACCCAAATCAATTCTATTCAAACCAAAGTTGTTAGAGCCTTGTATAGCACTGAATTTCTTAGCAATATATATATGTATTATCTGGGATGGTATTCTTTCTCATTATGGAGTGCCAAGTATGTGTGCAGAATATTTTAGGTAGGCAATGACTCTCTGGGTTTCCGGGAAAAAGATATTTAAATTAGAATGTTTAACATCAGTTGGCATCAGAAAGTATTACCTTTTTCTATCCTTTTTATCAGAAAAGCTACTATATTTTTCGATCCATAACATACATCTAGGATTTAGAGGAAGAAAATAAAAAAAATATTTTTCATCAACCTCAGATCAGACCCCTCAAATCAGACCCCAAATCCTCATCAAACCTGAGAACAGACCCCCAAATCAGACTTACCTGACAAAGAAAAGTAATTCTCTCATGTCAGCTTTTAGACATACAGATTTTCTTATATTTTCTCATAAACCAAGAGGAGTGATACCTAGCCTACAATAGTCATCACATAAATTAAGTGGTCTCCATAATTGAAATAGTACCCAGCCAGAGGTCCTTCAAGGCTTGTTAGATGATTCTATGTGCTCTGTTCTCATGCAGGGCTTTTGTCCTGAAAAGTGTAGTTGTAGATATGTATAGGTATACTGTGAAAGTCTGTTTAAAAGGCTGAGCAATGACTGGACATGTTGTGTGGTTTGATAATTATAGGTTGAGTTTTCATATTGTGTACAGCCACACTTGGGATTTCTTTTGTTATACTGAGTAAATGAGCACTCTTTTTTTTTCTAGAGAAAAATGTTACTTCATTCATTATAAGTGCATGGTTCTTTGCTAATTGTACTCTGTAGCATAGTAACATAGGAAATCTATGATCAGAGCCATACAGAAATATAGTCAGGGACATAGTCATTGAGGATGCAGTGGCAGCAGTTGTGTATGAACATTGATGGCAGATGTAGTTAACTAACTTAATATTATAAAAAGAAAATATATGGTGGGTCCTATTATAGGTTTTACATAGGGCCCCAGAGCTTCAAATTCTGTTTCTGGATAGATTGCCGCCTCAAAGAAATGAATGAGTGTATTATTATGACTTAATAAAGATCCTTAATACAGCATAAAACCTGAAGATACACAATAAATGAATAATGGCTTACTTCATGTACCATACAATGTTGCTCTGTTCCAAGAGTTATACATTCTTCTATGCGTCATTAGAATTTATAATGATGGCCGTTTAAGTAACTGTTCCATTTTGTTTTAGGATTTTAAGCTTTCTACTAGATTTCCTAGCAAAACAAAATCTAAATTAAAAAAATCTTAGTAGAGAACTTTGGGAGAGCAATTTCTTCCATGCTGTGTCTAATCTCAGTGTGAATTTCCATAGCATTCGTCATTACAGAGTATAAAAGCCATTGACTGGATAAAATGAGTGTGCTGTCTATCAGAGGTCATTATATTCAGACATGCAGCTTTCACTGAAGTAAACAGCGACTCCTGATTACTTTTCCAGTTGGACAGTTTTTGAAGTCTTGGCAATAAAAAACATAAACTCAGGGTCATTAATAAGTTATTTGTTTAAAGCTTCATTTCTTATAAAGCATTATTGAAGGATTGGAAATTACTGTCCCAGATAATATATAGATATATAGTTTTTTTAATTTATTTTGTTAATTTTGAGAATATTGTTGAGCAAAATATACAGAGTTGAAAAATGAAGCCTAATTAGAATCTGTTTAAAAGAAACAATTGGACATTTAGGGTCTACCCTACACAAACTGAAATTGCTGCAAATTTTCCCTGAGGATTTACATAGGTGACAGTATGACAAATTTTGACAAATCCTCATCTACAGTACATGCTGCAGATGTACTGTTGCAGTGTAGATTTTGGAGTTCTACTACATGACTATTTCTGTACAGTATTTCACCCCTTTCAGGATGAAACCAACATCAAAATCTACCAAGACCTAGCCTAAGAGTTTCTAAATACAATCCTGAGATCTCTAAGCATGGGTCTACATGGTGATCTTGGTCTTGACATGTGTCATGTGATCAGAGATCACTGTATAGCAGTGCAGCCATAGAAATGAATGTAGTTGTTACCTGAGAATAAAAAATAAAAAAAACAGCAGAGTTGTATTCCTTCATGACGTTGGACATGCGGCAGCATGCAATTTATGCTACAACCCTATTTCTTTGGCTGCACTGCTGCACAGGGATACTTGGTCATGAAGTGGGTGCGGCGGTCAAGAATGCCGTGTAACCTAACCTTAAAATTATAGCGAGGGAGTGTGCAGACAACTCTATTGTGCCTCTGTATCTGATCTGCATTTTGGTACATAGCTCACAGAACCATTCCTTTATATGGCACCAAACAATACCCGACAGTACATGGATGTCACCCATGTGTTGTCCACATTTGTTTGTTCCACAAATAATAGAACATGTCCTATTATTGCCTATATTGCAGATTATAATAATCATATCTATTGATGGGAGTGAAAAAAATGCAGTGTGAATAGGCCTTACATTTAGGCTATAGCTACAGAGTGTCTTTTGTAGAACTTTTGATTGATTTTAAATATCAAGCCCCAGATGACATTCAAAGGAGCACATTTGATTGTATACAATCTTATTAACTGCAGCTATCAATAGATAAAATTATAAAATGTAGCCTAAACCTTATGGATAAAACAAAGACTGAAGTTAATGTCAATTTGGGATGGTTAGTGTGCCTCAATGTGTCCCCGTGTGCTAAAAATTTGGCAAAATTGTGCTCCTTTTTTTAAGTAATACTAATAATGGATGAAATAGTGAAATAAAACTTGTAATTGATGTAATTGTGATGCCTGTGCCCTTTAACTACCCTCTCCATCACCAGATAAATGTGTGTATGCATATGATTGTAGGAAAGGTGTCCCACTATTCCCTGTCCAGTTCATTATCTAAGAGAGACAAAGGAATTTCTTCTTTCACTGCCTCCTCCAGCAGCAGGGGATCAGCCATGTAAATGATATGCCTGGTGGAAGGTGCCCAACTAGCCATTGTCCAGTTTAAGAGAGAGAGAGAAAAGAATCCTTTTATTAGGCCAGACACACTCAAGTGAGTTGAATGCAATACATTTGCTGTGCATGGCAGTTCCTGTTCTGGCCTCCCCTCCTCTGATAGGATCACACTACGTTATACTGTTTTAAAATTCTGTGTAACCCTGAGAGTCCTGAAATCTATTGTATTACACTGACTGCATAATGTCATTTTATTGGCTGTTTTTACTGACCAACGGCTCCCATACAATTGAATAGGACCTTTTTTAACATCTGTTTCTTAGAAACCATCAGTTAAAAAAAAGCTTTTAAAAACAAGCCGTTTTTCAATTTTTATCAGCCTTTTTTAACAGTAGTGTGATGGAAATACATACAACTTCTTTCATTAGTTGCTTGTCAAGCTCCTGATAGCAGTATCACTTTGAAGTGTCCTGACTGGGATCCTATCTATGGTAGCTAGACAATATCAGGATGTTTTCCTGATCTACAGGGCTGAGATAGCCAACACTGAAGAGCCCCTTTAATGCTTGACACTTTTGGTCTTGATTTATTAAGGTGAGCCTGTGCTATGCTTGTCTTGATATAGCCTGTGGTGCCGGAGGAGGCATGTAATTTATGACAAGGCGCAGACCTAGTCATAAATGACTGTCTTTTCTGGCACTGCACCAGCTTGAAATATATTCCAGCTCGTAGCTAGTAGATTTCAGTTATTATTTACAGTTTCTGGTGTACATAATGATGAATGTGTTGGATCCGATGGCCTACACCCCACCATCACAAGATCCTTTTTCATAGACTGACAAGGGCAACAGAAAAATGCCAGTTATAACTACAAAAAAAAATCACAATGACATTTTAAAAGTCTCAAAGATGAGGTTTTGTAACATTTTAATGCCAAAATAAGACATAGGGGAATGATACATTTCCCCCTTTCTTTCCTAAAACTGTTTTGTAAAATAACTGCAGTTTGTGCATGGCTCATAGTTTCTCTTTACATGGCATGTGTTTTATATGAGAAATTCATGTCTATCCCATCACCTTTGTAGCAATTGTTTTGCATCTAATCAGCATTGGTTATGGAGATTTGATCCTATAGAACCAATCATAAATACAATTTTTCCATATCAGACTAGCTATTTTAAAAATTCTGCTTGGATACAATTAATGATGAGCGAATCATTAAAAATTTTATTTGCCGAACATTCGTCGAACTTTTCATAAGATTCGTATATTCTACGAATTTATTCAACGAATGTGCGTCCAAATCATACGTTATTATGTTGCGTTTTGTGAACATTCGCACACTAATAACGAACGTTCAGTTTTAAAAGGTACGCAACTTCTTTGAACATGAATGAGCATACAAATTGCGTACGAAAATGACGGGCTTTGCTGGAGAGGAATGGTGGAGCAGGAGGAACGCTCTAAGTCTGACCCCTGGCTATATATGGATACTGTATCAGCAGATGACAGCAGATCATCCGGCTGAGACTGAAATGAGCATGCCATCCACTCCACTACCTCATCCACTTTCTCCTCCACTACAATTTTGCACCTTGGTGGGTTAGCCCGGTGGAACACCGGCCAAGTATTGCGAATACTACAAGTAGAAGCTCAGGCTACAGGTCCTTTGGCAGTGCTGCCCTATGCCACTTTCTCCTTTTTTTAGAGCTCGAGGTCTGGCTGGAACTGGACCCCTTTTGCTTATCCATTCCAGATATTTTTCACTTGACTCTGTGGCCCTGCAGCTGGTCTTTGTCTTTGTCCCTGTCTCTCTCCCTGTCTCTCTCTCTATCTCTCCTTGTCTCTCTCTCACTGCCTGATTAATTACTAGCCCTGCACTTGCCCTACACTTGCCCTGCAGTATCCCTGCAGTATCCTTGATGTGTAATATGGATTCCCTGAACAATTACACCCCAAATTCAACAACACAGGTCTCAGTCTTTGGGAACTTCACACACAGTGCTTCTGCTCATCTCAGCAGTCGCAGCAGAAGTGATGCATCACTGGCTTGCCGAGCCTGAGCCAATCAGAGCAAGCCCTGCCCACTAGGTCAGGTGACCACTTTCTTCCCGGGCTTTTGTGCACGAATAACGAACTAACAGTAAAAGTTTGCTAAGTAATTGAATTTGTACGCAACAGCATATAGAGTAACTTATACGTAGCATTAGCGTACAATTTATAGGACAAGTATGTAGCGAATGCGTAGAAAGCCTTAGGAACATTTTCGAATCTTAATGAAGCGAGTCTCCAAATATTCGGATCCGCTTCGCAGCTGAAAATTTCCAAGATTCGATACGAATCAACGAATCGGCGAATAGATTCGCTAATCTCTAGATACAATAAATTCTTGTGTAATGCTATTTCTGAAACTGTATTGATTACTATGTGTCATTAAAACAGTAATTAAATGGCACATTAAAAATGCAGCACAAACTCACCCCTGTCTGATAGTAGCCTAAAGGCATTTAGGATGTGACTTAATTTTCTCTGCAGAAAACAACATACAGTAATAAAGGGTAAAATTCTATAATATAGAAGAACAGATCTACTTTTTGCCAAAATAAAATCTGATTTACATTCATTTAAGCTATTTATTATTTATTAAAGTGATGGGTTAGATCCACCAGCAAAAATATAATTTAGAGGAATGTCACTAATGAAGTCCTCCAATAATCACTCTTTGTAATTGGAAAATGTACCTCCAGTGAACAACATTAACTTCAGAAAATTCCTAGGCAAGCTTCACACCAATGTTAAGGACATTCGTTGTTCCAGCATAGCCAGAAAGGGCCAGAGCACCACCAGGCCCCATTGACTATAATGGCACCTGGTAGGGATGGCCTATTTCCGGCATTAGTGCCAGGATTTTACCGGACAAACAAATGTTGTTTGATTAGGTTTTTGTCTGGCTGAATCCTGGCACTAATGTCAAGAACAGGCTGGATCCCGCCAGGTCACATTTTAGTCAATGGGATCCAGTGGGAAAATGCAGTATCTAGCTATGTCGGATATGATGAACGCTGCTATGCTGTTCTTGTAGATAACCCTAGTACGAAACTAGTCTTCGATGCTAATTAGCAGTACTTTTGTAAGTCTTAAGCTTCAAAGGTCACCTATTCGTGATGAAGACCTTCTTCATCCAAATTCACTAACAGGAAGTTATGATTTTATGGTGCAAGTACAGTGGAGCTTCAGCTTGGTCTCAGTCATTTTTTCTAGAAGCCTGCCTGTTCAAGTACAATTATAGCTCCTTCCTTTCTTCTTTAAAACTGAAAAGTTCACTTTCTTAAAGCCTCATTCTTTCATTCTGCATGGAGCAAGAAACAAAACATGGTGACAATATAAATGAAGACTATATTCTATTCTTGGAAATTTGCTTTGGCTCCTTATATCGACACTCATCATGAATGCTTTGGTAATATATCATAAATGTGACTTTCCAAATGACCATTGGATTTTTACAAAAAAAGTGGTATACCTCAAAGTATAAATGGGGCAAATTTCTTAACATTCAAGATTTTGTGGGGAAAAATATTAGTGTAAACCAGTGTTAAAGTGGTATGATAAAGAGACATAACTAATGTGCGTATTGAGATGAGTTCAGATTAAACATACTATGGTATACATAACATTTTGACAAATTTTGGAACAATTTCTAAAACTCAGACTGCTTTTATCTCCACTATTGTATTATATGTCGTCACTCAATCCATATATGTCATATAGCAAAGTTTGTATGCACATGGACTGTATATTTTTCCAATTTAAAATATTTAATGGAGATATTGTACCTAAAAATAAGGATTGAAACCTTGAATTAGTGACTAACATCTTTATATTTCTTTGAATCTGTTCATTTTTCTTAACTTAAAGCTAGAATGTAGCTAGAGCTTGATATTTTTTTTCACTGTAATCAGATAGAAACATAGCTCAAAGTAATAAGTGATGATTGACATGTATAATCACACCCCCGTATAATTTAGTGCAATTCACAAAATGATTTGCTGTCATGCTATATTTTGACATGAATTTTCATGTGTTTTATATCTAACATACATATTATGACAGAATCTTGCTTGTTTTTTTTTTTTTTAATATATACACTTTATTATTATTATACATGATGAAACTTTAATGGGACATAAAGAGGTAATTTAATTTAGTGATGCACCTGGTCATGCTGCTGCATACGTACATCTAATATATAAAGCTGAGTGTGTGTGTGTATGTCCGCTAAAGGAATCCGCACCACTGCAGCTACAATCACAAAATTAGGCACACGTACATCAGGTGTCCGGGAAGGTTTTAGAACAGTTTTCAGCTCTCCAGGACGTACCATTCCTGAGATATTCCCAAAAAATACATTAGCCAATAGTAGCCTGGTTGACCCTTATCAGCCAATAGAAGCTCATGGGCAGTCTCCACACACCAGGTTTCTATGACAACCTAGCCAGTTCACTGCTGTAGGTCTGCATTAAAGAGGCAGAGCACTGTGGATGACAATGGTAAAAGGGGTATTTCGGTTACCATAAATATAACTTATGTTTTAGACTAATTCATCATCAATCATTACCTCATATAATGTAAATTTCACATATTTACTGTTCAGTAGTAATAAAAGTTGTATTCTTCCACTGCTACCCACCTTCCTCCTAAATTACTATGGCATCGACCTGTAATTCAGGCCACCGTCAAAAGAAGGACTTAAAAGCCCCACCCACAAGATCCCACTAAGTCACACCCCTGACTCAGTCAGGCCATGCCCCTTCCATGCTGCATTTGACCGGGATTAAAAATACATGTAAAAATTACCTTCTTTCAGCTGCAGGGGTGGGGGGAGGGTGACTTTCTCTCTGTAGCTCATTGCTCAGACTGCACAGTGCTGCTGCTGCTGAGAGTGAGCTGTTCAAAAGGACATCCTTGTGTCCATCCAGGCCCAGCGCATGACAGAGGACAGGGAGTCTGAAAGCCAGACTGTCCAGCCTAAAACAATACCTCTGGCCACCCTAGGGGCAGGCTGATGTTAGGGTGGCCAGATGTCCGGCTTTAGGCTGGGCAGTCCAGTTTTCTGGCTACCTGTTCTCCGTCCGACGCAGTGCTTGGACAGACACAGGGATGTCCACCCTTTCAGTAGCTCACACTCAGACAGCTTCTCCCCATGTCTTCATGGAACCAGGGGGGCGTGGCCTCATGTTTAGTGGTGTGTCTTCATGGGAACTGGGGGTGCTGTTTCACGTTTGGGGGAATGGCCGGTGAGGTCTGGCTTTCTGTGGTGAAGACAGTGGCCACTCTAGCTGCTGTGAAGGTCACAGTTAAAGGGGCAAGCTGCTGTAGAGGTCATTGTTAAAGGGGTGGTCTGCTGTAGAGGTCACTGTTAAAGGGGCAGGCTGCTGTAGAGGTCACTGTTAAAGGGGCGGGCACTATAGCGGTCACTGTCGATATCTTTTAACGACACACATACACAAACAGTAAATTAAATAATTTAAGTATACCTGGGCGAAGCCGGGTCCTTCAGCTAGTAAAAGAATAAAAAAGGTTTCAGTAGAAACTTGTTTTAAAGCTCCTCTTGTTAGGTGGCCCATATATGTATATAAACAAATTCTAGACAAAATGCCCTATTTCACAAGAACATATGGACTATATATGATTCCCACCATGATCCAGAAAAAAAAGTACTCTAACAAAATGCTGCTTCAGTCTCTTCAGTGGACTTTAGACATCATTTTTAGCATTTAATACTACAAGTAACAGCTATGCAGGGGAAATTCATACCAGACAACTTCCTTACCAGCGGTGTCAACTGTTATTTGGATTGTGAGCAGTTGACCAACTTTAGTCATAGCAAGGGGAATAAGGTCTGTCATTATATTGAATATGAAAGGTAATCACACTCTCCAAAAGGTCATAACCACAGATTGTGCTACTGTCTGATAGATACAGGTCCCACTTGCCTTCAGAACAGAGACTCCCTTGACCCCCTGCCTGGTGGCTAATGGCCACTGTTATGGGAGTTATGGAAACAAAGCTTGTGTGTATGTCTGAGAGGGTTGTGTTGCTGTCAGCTCACTCACTAGTTATGTTAAATGGATTGTTAAAAAAAACCTCCACCCTCCACATGCCCTGTTAAGGTGCATGTATTCATAGAAGAGACTCTCCTCTGTGAACCAGACAAGCAAAAATATCTGGGAGACCTAGACATATAAATTTAATAATTTAAATGCCCACCATGTTAAAATACTGTACAATTCCACCACACTAACCACTACAGAAGAAATGTGAAGTCAGACATGACTTCCCTTCTATATAACACCTGATCAATCTGCTAGCCTATTATCTTTATAGCCCACCATCCCATATCACTAGCATTCTCACTGACAAATATTCATTTTAGTGTAGATTGAGGCATTTTGATTTGTAAACCTAAGGTCATTGCATATTTTTTGACCTTTGATGATTTTCCATTGGTTTATCTCCTCGGTTCAAACCCAATTTCTCCCTATATATCTTGTCATTTCACTTTGGTAACCAGCTATTTGTATCAAGTGTATATTTTAAAATTGTTTCATAATTTTTATTAAGTCTTCCCAGATCAGCAAACAAATGAAATTTGAAGTTCAAGGAAGGAGTAACTATGGCTTCTTACTTTCATTTGTCACTTACAACTGCTGTTGAAAAGGAGAATCAGCTGCAAAGTGCTAATTGGATAAAGCAGACTGCAATAATTGTTCTGCAGTGGATGCTAAAATTGAAGAATGCTGTGTTTACCTTTTTATCTGTGATTTATGGCTGCAGCTTTCTGGAGGGTGGCAAGAGCAGAGGATGCTCTTAATTAACTGAGATGTTTTCCACTATAAATGCCATTTTCTGAAACTATTTGCCAAGAACTGAAAGAATCCTCACATTAATTTTATGACATGTTATTGACTGATAGCAATTATATGAGAACCATTTTATTTCTTGAAATGAAATTGAAAAATTATTTTGTTTTGCTTTGACAACCAAATAACAAAGTAGGTTTTAAGGGGGAGATTTTGCATCTTGTAACGTGATGGAATATTGCTAGGGTGATCAGTGAGCTCCCTCCTATGGGACCCTCATCGATCCTCAGAATGAAGAGTACACAGCGTATTTGCAGTTTTCCTGCTCAATAGTGATCTCAGAAACCTCACCGACGACCTTGTGTTGTCATGTTACTATTGCTTTCATCCACAGCCTTAATCTTTACCTGCTTCAACTTTTAATATCTGCAATTTCCCAAGATAGCATACTTAATTTTGCTATTGGGTCAGAGCCTGGGACATATAACCTACATGTTAGATTATATTGCCCTTCTTGATGGTTTGAGTTGGAACAAATTGTTGAAAAATTTAATAAATACATACAAAACAAAGTAAGAAACCTCATTGTGCAGGAACTGCAGTCAGTCTTATTCAAGTAAATGGAACAGCATAGCATATATATATATATATATATATATATATATATATATATATATATTAGCAGAAGGACCCAGCTTCACATGGTTATATTTCATCTATTTCATTTAATGTTTCTGTGTGTTGTTAAAAGATATCGACAGTGTTTCCCATAACAGTAGCCTGTACAGCACCCCGCCCCCTTAACAGTGAACTCCACAGCCCCCCACCCCTGAACACTGACCCCCCACAGTGCCTCATCTACTTAAAATTGGACCAAAACAGCAGCCCATCCCCTTAACTTTGACCTTCAAAGAAGCCGCCTCTTTAAAAGTGAGTTTCACAGCACCCCACTCCCCTGACATTTACCTCCTCAGGGGCTCGCCTGCTTAACAGTGACCTCTACAGCACCCTGCCCCTTAGCATTGACCTCCATAGGGGACCGTCCCCTTATCTGTGACCCCCACTGTGCCTTGCCCCCTTAACTGAGACACAGCACCCATCCCTTTAACAGTGACTGCCACAGTACCCCCGTTCTCTTAACAGTGTTAAGGCAGCAGGGTACTGCAAGGTCAGTGCCCTCCACAGCAGCCGCCCCTTTAAAAGTGGCCCCTGCCACGTCAACAAAAAGCTCCATAGTGCCTCCCCCTTAAACAGTGACCTCCACAGCAGCCTGCTCCGTTAACAGTAGCATCCACAGTGAACACCCCTTTAATAGTGACCTCCACAGCAGCTGCCCCTTTAACATTGGCCCCTGCCCACTTAACAGTGACCTCCACAGCGCCCTGCCCCTTAAAGGCTAGGGCTACATGACGACATGTGTCGCGCGACATTTGATATTGCACCAATGTCGCTCAGCAAAAAATCTAACCAAGATGGATTTTACTGAAACTGTCGCATCGCAGTCACAGAATGTTGAATGCCATAGTGCAACACCATAGACTATCATTATAATAATTGTTGCAAGACATTGGTGCAACATAAAATGTTGCGCAACACATGTAGCAGTGTAGTTGTGCCCTATGTGTCATGCAGCCCTAGCCTAAAGCTAACTTACAGCAGTGAAGAAAAATGGCTGGGTTGTTATGGAAACCTGGAGTAAATCTGTGTGCATGTGTGTAAGAAGCAGGTTGCGCCAAGGCCTGTGGGAGGTAAGCACTGAATTGTGTTTTGGGGAGATATTTACATGAGCTCCTTAGCTGGCTGCTAATTACCTCTCATTACCAGCCTGGTTACTACACAGAGCGAAAACCTATTTCCCAAGTCTTTCTCGTTCTCATCCAGATTCCTCTGCTCTGCCCTGCCCCTGGCTCGGTTGCTATGGAAACCTGCAATAAAATTGTATTTATGTGAAGACCAAGGACCTGCGAGCTTCTATTGGCTGACATGTGACCGTCTGTCTGTGTTTTGTATATATAAGAGACTAGCAGAAGGACCCGGCTTCGCCTGGGTATATTCCATCTATTTCATTTAATGTTTCTATGTGTCGTTGCAGACAAAGTCAATGCAGCTGACAGAAGTTGATTTTTACCTTCATTTTTTCAATCCCTATTGGCTGTGGAGTGGGAGGGGTCGTGACCTGACCGGCTCGTGGGCGTGGTTAGTGGGACCTTGGGGGAAGGGGAGGTGCTTTTAAATCCTTCTTTTCACGGTGGCCTGAATTACAGATCAATGCCATGGTAATTTATGAGGAAACAAAGTGGGTTGCAGGGTATATTTAATCTTTTTCATTTAATGTTTGTGTGTGTCGTTGCAGAGAGAAAGTCATCCTCCCTCCCACCCCTGCAGCCGACAGAAGTTGATTTTTATCTTCAATTTTTCAATCCTCATTGGCTGCGGAGTGGGAGGGGACGTTGCCTGACTGAGTCAGGGGGTTGACTTAGCGAGATTGGGGCGGGGGTTTTAAGTCCTTCTTTTGAGGGTGGCCTGAATTACAGGTCGATGCCATGGAAATTTCTGAGGACACGCAATGGGTAGAAGTGGAAGAAAACATATTTTATTACTACTGAACGGTCGTTGTCTAAAATTAGTCTATTTCATCTAATGTTTCTGTGTGTCGTTGCAGAGATAAATTTACCCTCCCACCCCTGCAGCTGACAGAAGTTAATTTTTACCTTCATTTCTTCAATCCCCATTGGCTGCGGATTGGGAGGAGGCATGGCCTGACATGGCCTGAGTCGGGTCGTGGCTTAGCGAGACCTGGGGCTAGGGTTTTAAGTCCTTCTTTTGAGGGTGGCCTAAATTACAGGTCGATGCCATGGTAATTTATGAGGACACGCAATGGGTAGCAGTGGAAGAAAACATCTTTTATTACTACTGAATGGTCTTAGTCTAAAATTAGTCTAAAACATAAGTTATATTTATGGTAACTTGAATACCCCATTAACAGTGTCATCCACAGCGCTCTGACCCTCTAAAGCAGTGAATAGAAATGGATGGGTTGTTAGTTAACTGAGCTCCTCAGCTGGCTGCTAATTACCTGGCTGTGTTATGGAAACCTGCCCTCCCTGTGTGTGTCTCTGCAGAGAATGGCAGTTGAGGTTTGAAAGCAAAGCTCCCAGGCTAATATTAGCAAATGCAGGTCATATTTTGGAAATTTCTTGGGAACAGTATGTCCTAGAGCGCTGAGACCTGGTCTAAAACCTTCACGGACACCTGATGCACCTGTGTGCCGAATTTCGTGAAATTTCAGTAGTTTGGTCGCACATAGAGAACAGACAGACAGAAACTTATTTTTATAATATTAAGAGACTAGCAGAAGGAACCGGCTTCGCCTGGATATATTTTATCTATTTCATTTAAAGTTTCTGTGTGTCGTCGCAGAGAGAAAGTCAATGCAGCTGACAGAAGTTGATTTTTACCTTCAATTTTTCAATCCTTGTTGGCTGCGGAGTGAGGGGCATGCCTTAGCTGGACCTGGGGGAGAGGTTTTTAAGTCCTTCTTTTGAGGGTGGTCTGAATTACAGGTGGATGCAATGGTAATTTATGAGGAAACACAGTGGGTAGTAGTAGAAGAAAACATCTTTTTTTTACTACTGAACAAATAATATGTGAAATTTACATTATATTAGGTAATGATTGATGATGAATTGGTCTAAAACATTAGTTATATTTATGGTAACCGGAATACCCCTTTAACAGTGTCATCCACAGCGCTCTGCCCCTTTAAAGCAGTGAAGAGAAATGGCTGGGTTGTTATCTACCTGAGCTTCTCAGCTGGCTGCTAATTACCTGCCTGGGTTGTTATGGAAACCGGTGTGTATGTGGGGAGAATGGCAGTTGGGATTTAAAGAGTAAGGCTCCCAGGCTAATATTGGCTAATACATGTCATATGTTGGGAATATCTTGGGAACGGTACGTCCTAGAGAGCTGAGACCCAGTCTAAAACCTTCCCGGACACCTGATGTACCTGTGTGCTGAATTTGGAAAAAATCGGATAAGTAAGTTGGTCGTGCATAGAGAACAGACTGACAGACAGAAACTCATTTTTATAATTTATTAAAGCCACCCTCCCACCCCTGCAGCTGACAGAAGTTTGTTACCTTCATTTTTTTTTTTTACAGTGTCAGGGGCGTAGCTTAGCAAGACCTGGGGCGGGGGTTTTAAGTCATTTTTTTTGAGGGTGGCGTGAATTACAGGTCGATGCCATGGTAATTTGAGGACACGCAATGGGTAGAAGTGGAAGAAAACATTGCTTCGCACTGGTGTATTTAATCTATTTCATTTAATGTTTCTGTGTGTCGTTGCAGAGAGAAAGTCACCCTCCCTCCCACCCTTGCAGCTGACAAAAGTTGATTTTTACCTTTATTTTTTCAATCCCTGTTGGCTGCGGAGTGGGAGGGGACGTGGCCTAACTGAGTCGCGGCCATGACTTAGCGAGACCTGGGGGGGGGTTTAAGTCCTTCTCTTGAGGGTGGCCTCAATTATAGGTCGATGCCATGGTAATTTATGAGGACACGCAATGGGTAGCAGTGGAAGAAAACATCTTTTATTACTACTGAACAGTCTTAGTCTAAAATTAGTCTAAAACATATGTTATATTTATGGTAACCGGAATACCCCTTTAACAGTGTCATCCACAGCGCTCTGCCCCTTTAAAGCAGTGAATAGAAATGGCTGGGTTGTTAGTTAACTGTGCTCCTCAGCTGGCTGCTAATTACCTGGCTGTGTTCTTACGGAAACCTGTCCTCCCTGTGTGTGTCTGTGCAGAGAATGGCAGTTTGCATTTGAATCCAAACCTCCCATGCTAATATTGGCTAATGCAGGTCATATTTTGGGAATATCTTGGGAACTGTATGTTCTAGAGAGCTGAGACCTGGTCTAAAACCTTCCGGGGCACCTGATGTACCTGTGTGCCAAATTTGGTGAAAATCTTTCCAGTAGTTTGGTCGCGTATAGAGAACAGACAGACAGACAGACAGAAACTCATATATATATATATATATATATATATATATATATATATATATACTAGCAGAAAGACCCGGCTTCGCCTGGGTATATTTCATCTATTTCATTTAATGTTTCTGTGTGTCGTTGCAGAGAGAAAGTCAATGCAGCTGACAGGAGGTGATTTTTACCTTCATTTTTTCAATCCCTATTGGCTGCGGAGTGGGAGGGGGTGTGGTTTAATGGGACACGGGGGGGTTAAGTCCTTCATTTCAGGGTGGCCTGAATTATAGGTTAATGCCATGGTAATTTGAAGAAACACAATGGGTAGCAGTGGAAGAAAACATTGCTTTGCGCGGGTATATTTAATCTATTTCATTTAATGTTTGTGTGTCGTTGCAGAGAGAAAGTCATCCTCCCTCCCATCCCTGCAGCTGACAGATGTTGATTTTTACCTTCAATTGTTCAATCTCCATTGGCTGCGGAGTGGGAGGGGTCATGGCCTGACTGAGTCGGGGGCGTGACATTGAAAGACCTAGGGCAGGGTTTTAAGTCCTTCTTTTGATGGTGGCCAGAATTACAGGTCGATGCCATGGTAATTTATGAGGACACGCCATGGGTAACAGTGGAAGAAAACATTGCTTTGCACGGGTATATTTAATCTATTTCATTTAATGTTTCTGTATGTTGTTGCAGAAAGAAATCCAACCTCCCTCCCGCCTCTGCAGCTGAAGTTGATTTTTACCTTCATTTTTTCAATCCCCGTTGGCTGCGGAGTGGGAGTGGGCGTGGCCTGACAGAGTCGGAGCGTGGTTTCGCGAGATCTGGGGCGGGGGTCAGAGTGGCATGAATTACAGGTCAATGACATGGTAATTTATGGGGACCCGCAATGGGTAGCAGTGGAAAAAAACATCTTTTATTAGTACTGAATGGTCGTAGTCTAAAATTAGTCAATTTCATCTACGATTTTTGTGTCGTTGCAGAGAGAAATTCACCCTCCCACCCCTGCAGCTGATTTTTTTCAATCCCCGTTGCCTACGGAGTGGGAGGGGGCATGGCCTGGCAGAGTTGGGGGTGTGGATTATCAAGATGCTTCGAACGGTTGTAGTCTGAAATTAGTCTATTTCATCTAAAATTTTGTGTGTCATTGCAGAGAGAAATTCACCCTCCCACCCCTGCAGCTGACAGAAGTTTATTTTTCCCTTCATTTTTTCAATCCCTGTTGGCTGCGGAGAAGGAGGGGGCGTGACCTGACACAGTTGGGGGCGTGGCTTAACAAAGCGCTTCGCATAGGTGATTTAATCTATTTCATTTAATGTTTCTGTGTGTCGTTGCAGAATGGCTGCAGAGTGAGAGGGGGCGTGGTCTGACAGAGTTGGGGGCGTGACTTAGCAAGACGATTCGAACAGTTGTAGTCTATAATTAGTCTATTTTATCTAAAATTTTTGTGTGTCGTTGCAGAGAGAAATTCACCCTCCCACCCCTGCAGCAAACAGAAGTTTATTTTTACCTTTATATTTTCAATCCCTGTTGGCTGCGGAGTGAGAGGGGGCGTGGCCTTACAGAGTCGGGGCGTGGCTTAGCAAAGCGCTTCACATAGGTGCATTTAATCTATTTCATTTAATGTTTCTGTGTGTCGTTGCAGAATGGCTGCGGAGTGAGAGGGGGCGTGGCCTGACAGAGATGGGGCGTGGCTTAGCAAAAGGCTTCGAACGGTTGTAGTCTATAATTAGTCTATTTCATCTAAAATTTTTGTGTGTCGTTGCAGAGAGAAATTCACCCTCCCACCCCTGCAGCAAACAGAAGTTGATTTTTACCTTCATTTTTTCAATTCCCGTTGGCTGCGGAGTGGGAGGGGGCGTGACCTGACAGAGTCGGGGGCGTGGATTAGCAAGACGCTTCGCATGGGTGGATTTAATCTATTTTATTTAATGTTTGTGTATGTTGTTGCAGAAAGAAAGTCAACCTCCCACCCATCCCTGCAGCTGACAGAAGTTGATTTTTACCTTTATTTTTTCAATCTCTGTTGGCTGCGGAGTGAAAGGGGGTGTGGCCTGACATAGTTGGGGGTGTGGCTTAGTGAGACCTGGGGCGGGGGTTTTAAGTACTTCTTTTAGGGTGGCCTGAATTAAAGGTCAATACCATGCTTATTTATGAGCCCACGCAATAGGCAGCAGTGGAGGAAAACATCTTTTATTACTACTGAACAGTAGTAATAGAAAAAAACATAAGTTATATTTATGGTAACCGGAATACCTTTAACAGTGTCAGTTAATAGAAATGGATGAGATCCTCAGCTGCTGATAATTACCTGGTTGTTATGGAAACCTGCCCTCCCTGTGTGGCTTTGCAGAGAATGGCAGTTGGAGTTTAAAACCAAAGCTCCCAGTTGTAATGTTGGCTAATGGAGATCATATTTTGGGAATATCTCGGGAACGGTACGTCCTAGAGAGATGAGACCTGGTCTAAAACCTTCCCGGACACCTGATGTACCTGTGTGCCGAATTTGGTGAAAATCGGTCCAGTAGTTTGGTCGCGCATAGAGAACAGACAGACAGACAGACAGAAATTCATTTTTATATTCTTAAGATATATATATATATATATATATATATATATATATATATATATATAGTGATATAATACAATACATGATGTTTAGTGTTCAGTGAAGTGAATTGACTTTGATCTGAATTTCAGGGAAATTGCCTTGATTTGCCACAAAGCCAAATTTCCTTGTGCTTTGTGAGTCTATTGTGGCAATTTTGATTGAAAATACGAATTATGTCACCATGCCAGCACCCTGCCAGCGTGATGACGTGATCAAGTCACCGCACGACATTTCGTGCAGTGTCTTCAATCAAGATGGTCGCAATGGCCTCTCTGCGAGCAAACGGATAGGGTGAGTACATATTTATTTATTTTTTTAACATGATTTACCATTGAAATGTCTAAATGGTACCCTCAGATGCCAAAATCAACAATGAACTCAGAATCTAAGGAGTTCAATGATGGGGTGGCATGATCACCATCATTGCGCTCGCTACGTACAAAGAAATGAGCTTTGTGACGGATCAGATTTCTTTGCCAAAACATTTTTCCATAACTTTGCTTATCTCTAATATTGATTCCATAACTTTCCAACTTGCTGATATCCTTTGGTGTTTTCTAGTTTAGCGTCCTTGTACTTTGTATGTTGCATTTGCAGATAAATCCACCTAGTCTTGGCCACATATACACATTTAAACGTGTGTTTTCAGTCAAGTACATAAGGAAATAAAGAAAGGAAAGAAATTGTGAAAAGAGAGGTTATGTAAATATATTATATCTGGATTTATCAAGAAGTTATTTTTTAATATGTATTCTTTTTCTTTGTAGATACTACCACCTACATTACAGAGAGGTCCGAGCACTTTAAACCCTGCAAGGATAAAGATCTTGCCTACTGTTTAAATGATGGTGAATGCTTTGTTATAGAAACATTGACAGCATCTCATAAACATTGTCGGTAAGTCACTGATGGTCCCTTACCCAAATCTTTTAAAGGAAATTCATATCTAAAGGGTAATAGAGATTATTAAAATTAACTTTGCAAATATATTGCCCATCCAAAATATTTTCTCCTTTTTAAATACTGGAATTACTTAAAGTGAATTTATCACCACCAACCTCCCTACCAAACCATATGTATAGATGCATAGTTATGGTTCACCTGATTAAAACAATGGGGTTCATTTATCAAACTGGAGTAAAGTAGAACTGGTTTGGTTGCCCATAGCAACCAATCAGATTCCAACTTTCATTTTGTACAGCTCCTTTTGAAAATGAAAGGTGGAATCTGATTGCTTGCTATAGGCAACTAAACCAGTTCTACTTTACCCCAGTTTGATCAATGACCCACAGTGTTTTTATTTTATTGTTCTTAGGGTTTGTTACCAAGTTATGAAGTTTTTTCTTAATATGCAAATTAATCCTTTAGAGCAACGAGGGCTCTTGCTTCATCCAAGCTCCACTCATTGTGTGGCCATTCCACCCTTCCCCTCAGCTTTTTTGACAGACAGGGCAAGGCAATGGCAAATCAGCAATGGGGGCTGGCAACAGAAATGGGTGGAACCTGGGTGCAACGAGAACCTGGATGCAAAATTAGACCTTTAGTTGCTCCAAAGGCCTAATTTTTACGTTAAGACAAAGTATCACAACTCAGGAATGGAGCCTCAAATCAATAAAAGAGAAAACGTGCTTTAATCAGCTATGTGTCTATGGAATCTGGTGAAATCTTGAACTCAGAATAGAAAAAAGAATTACTTTACATAGATTGTATCATATATTTCATTTTAGTTTCATTCATTTGATTTAAAAATGTAGAAGAGTATAATATATTCTCCTGTTTATGATCACTGATATGGGGTTCTATGGTGGTCATTTCAGGGCTTTATTTATTATTGTGCACCATGTTTTTACTGCAGCTTAGAATAAGTGCTGTACGGGTGCTGCAAGTGTGAAAAAATGGAAGATTTGCTGTTTTTTGCTTATTTGTCGCAATTTTTTATTTTTTAACATAGTAACATAGTTTATAAGGCCGAAAAAAAGACATCTGTCCATCCAGTTCGGCCTGTTATCCTGCAAGTTGATCCAGAGGAAGGCAAAAAAACCCTGTGAGGTAGAAGCCAATTTTCCTCACTTTAGGGGAAAAAATTCCTTCCCGACTCCAATCAGGCAATCAGAATAACTCCCTGGATCAACAACCCCTCTCTAGTAACTATAACATGTAATATTGTTACCCTCCAGAAATACATCTATGCCCCTCTTGAACTCTTTTAGTGAACTTACCATCACCACCTCCTCAGGCAGAGAGTTCCATAGTCTTACTGCTCTTACCGTAAAGAATCCTCTTCTATGTTTGTGAACAAACCATTTTTTCTCCAGACGCAGAGGATGTCCCCTCGTCATGGTCACAGTACTTGGGATAAATAGATCATGGGAGAGATCTCTGTACTGACCCCTGATATATTTATACATTGTTATTAGATCACCCCTCAGTCGTCTTTTTTCGAAAGTGAATAACCCTAATTTTGATTTGAAGTCTTTCTGGGTACTGTAGTCCACCCATTCCAGTTATGACTTTAGTTGCCCTCCTCTGAACCCTCTCCAGCTCTGCTATGTCTGCCTTATTCACAGGAGCCCAGAACTGTACACAGTACTCCATGTGTGGTCTGACTAGTGATTTGAAAAATTGTCAAAAAGGCTCGCTATTAAAAAATGCTACTTACACCAAATATTTGTACCAATGAAAACTACAAGAGATCCTGCAAATCAAGCCCTTAAGCATAAATAAATAAATAAATAAATACATAAATAGTTATGGGTCTTAGGATGTGGTAATGCCAAAACATTTTCTTTTAAAAAAGGATTTTTATTGTGCAAAAGAAAAATTATACATATTTGGTACAGCTGTAGGTTAATCATGTTATTTGTGCTGTAAATTGACTGTCAAAATAAATGCATGAAAGCTCAGTGGTGGTATTGCTGTTCTTTCCCATTCCCCCAGAAACAGTTAGAAGTTAACCAGAAAGTTGTGTTCCCGAAAATGGTGTTCTAATATGACTACATCAATGGAAAAATAATAATAAAATATAGCTCTTTGTATGTAATGATGAAAAAAAATCTTGGTCACTTAGGCCCCAAATGCGTACATGAAGAAGATGTTGAAAGCTGCCCTTGGGGAGGTCATAGTGAAGGCACACTATTCCTATGTTAAAAAAAAAAAAACAACAATCCTGTGTCAAGTTCTCTGTGCATTATGGATACTGAAATGACAGTAGTCAATTGGCATAGACTAAGGGTACTTTTATATTATTAGAAATGAAAATTCCTATGAATGCTCATTCACGATAGTTGGGTCATATAAAGGTGTCAATGGTTCACTAATCATTTGTTGGGTGTCACATCTTTTGTATAGTGCCAAAAATTCTCATTTATCAACAGCACATCATCCTCTATGAACAGTAATGGGCTGCCAACAAATAAGGAAAATGTATTGGAACATACGATGTTGTTAATGATCATACATCACCAATCATGGTTCTATGTAAATGCAGCATGAACGGGCAATGATTAGGACTGAACTTCATTCATGATCATTGCCTGTTCCACCACCCATGTAAAAAGACCTTAAGCCAGTCTTCAGGAAGTATTGAAGTACAACCTCCTTTCCTACAGATCAGCGAGTGACAGAACCTGTTATTATCCTGCCTTTTCTAGATCTTCCTGCTGACAAATGACCTGCATGTAATAGAAAAATCAGCTTGTTGTGACTGCTCTGGTGATCAATAAGGAAACTGGAAGGTTTTTTATGTTGATGGTAGCAATAGTGAAAAATGATTAAAATAATTAGAACCTGATTAATATAATACAGTACTTTATGAAATGTTCTGATGTTTTCCCTTTAATTAAATGTTCTTTCCCCTTTTCCCTTTAATTAAATCTATTGTCATAAAATGGAGAAAATGTCTGTATGTGTGTAAGTAACTGGCTCAGTGATAGAAAACAGAGGGTGGTTATTAATGGTACATACTCAGATTGGGTCACTGTAACTAGTGGGGTACCACAGGGGTCAGTATTGGGCCCTATTCTCTTCAATATATTTATTAATTATCTTGTAGAAGGCTTGCACAGTAAAATATCAATTTTTTCAGATGACACTAAACTGTGTAAAGTAATTAACACAGAAGAGGACAGTACACTGCTACAGATGGATCTGGATAGACTGGAGGCTTGGGCAGAGAAGTGGCAGATGAGGTTTAACACTGACAAATGTAAGGTTATGCATATGGGAATGAATAATGCAAGTTACCAGTACATACTGAATGGTAAAACATTGGTTAACTCTGTAAAGGACCTAGGAATTTTAGTGAACAGCAAACTAAGCTGTAGAAACCAGTGTCAGACCACTGCTGCAAAGGTCAATAAGATAATGGGTTGCATCAAAAGAGGCATAGATGCCCGTGATGAGAACATAGTCCTGCCACTTTACAAATCACTAGTCAGACCACACACGGAGTACTGTGTACAGTTCAGGGCTCCTGTGAACAAGGCAGACATAGCAGAGCTGGAGAGGGTTCAGAGGAGGGCAACTAAAGTAATAACTGGAATGGGTGGACTACAGTACCAAGGAGAATTATCAAAATTAGGGTTATTTACTTTAGAAAAAAGACAACTGAGGGGAGATCTAATAACTATGTATAAATATATCAGGGGTCAGTACCGAGATCTCTCCCATGATCTATTTATCTCCAGGACTGTTACTGTGACGAGGGGACATCCTCTGCGCCTAGAGGAAAGAAGGTTTGTACACAAATATAGAAGAGGACTCTTTATGGTAAGAGCAGTGAGACTATGGAACTCTCTGCCTGAGGAGGTGGTGATGGTAAGTTCACTAAAAGAGTTCAAGAGGGGCCTGGATGTATTTCTGGAGGGTAATAATATTACAGGTTATAGTTACTAGAGATGGGTCGTTGATCCAGGGAGTAATTCTGATTGTCTGATTGGAGTCGGGAAGGAATTTTTTTCCCTAAAGTGAGGAAAATTGGCTTCTACCTCACAGGGTTTTTTTTGCCTTCCTCTTGATCAACTTGTAGGAAAACAGGCCGAACTGGATGGACAGATGTCTTTTTTCGGCCTTATAAACTATGTTACTATGTAAAATGCCCCTTTTAGATGTATTTTTTGAGGAATTTTGGTAAAATTTCTTAATTGCTAATTGTATTACAGAAAATCATGAAATGTTTATCACAATGGCTTATACTAACATGATGTGTCCCTTTCCACCTTATTCAGGATTTCTTCTCTCACATAGCTCCTTCATCCCCCTGCACACAAAGCCTGACTATGCCCATAACATTCTCCCATCAGTTACATTTTATTTTAGAACCACATAAAACACATAATGTGAGTTGAGCCACAAGACATTTAAAGCTTTGTGCTGCATTTGTGATCTGTTAACTATGGTATAAATCAATATGCAGTATACAATGTCTTGCTCATATTCATGATTTTTGCTGTGGGCTTCATTGGCAGGGGTTTAAATTGTCCTCCAGGCTACAGATCAAGCTGCTTTTGGCTATACAATGTGTAAAAGGCAATATTGCATTGGATATAGAACTATCTTTGACTGATATAAATGTGTACTTAAAAGGTAACTAGTAAAAAATATATATAATATATATATATATATAATTTCTTAGTGATATATATATCACTCCTTCCCTGGTGGTCACTTTCTCCTGAAACCTTCAAAGCTCATCATAATTCCAAGCCCCTGACACTCAAGGCTTTTTATCCAGTCAGTGTGTATTTGTCTATGTTGGATAGGTTGTCCCTTTGTGATATACGTTTAGTTGTTTCTGATGTGTATAACAACCTAAAACCTTCCACAACACTGTGATCTAAAGTTCAATAAAGGATATGGAATTCAGTAATATTAATGTCAATGCAAGCTTAATAAGACCATTGCCAGCAATATAAAATAGTTGAAACTAACGTATGCAAAGTCATTAAAACATGTTTATACACAAGATAATATTGGCTTGGAGGTCTTACGATTCTATAATCAAAATGTCAATTATAGTAGACACATACAAAATTTTTAGTGTGCACAGCAGAAAATGCATAATAGAATGATACATGTATAAAGTAAGATAAATTATCATAGTAGCTAATCCTACATTTGACGACAACACCATGATGCCATAGCACATATAAAGATTATCAAGAATAATAGATTCTTCTTTATGGAGAGGGCAGAGGATTTTATACTGTGAAGAAAGTCTTGAGAGCAAAACAATTATGACCTTGGGTTCTCCAGAAAGTCAAGGTGGTTGTGAAACAGACATAATGGGATACTCTTGAGGAAACCAAGGTCCACACATACTGTATCCATCGGTGATATTACACTGTGTGCAGAATTATTAGGCAAATGAGTATTTTGATCACATCATCCTTTTTATACATGTTGTCCTACTCCATGCTGTATAGGCTTGAAAGCCAACTACCAATTAAGTAAATCAGGTGATGTGCATCTCTGCAATGAGGAGGGGTGTGGTCTAATGACATCAACACCCTATATAAGGTGTGCTTAATTATTAGGCAACTTCCTTTCCTTTGGCAAAATGGGTCAGAAGAGAGATTTGACGGACTCTAAAAAGTCACAAATTGTGAGATGCCTTGCAGAGGGATGCGCATTCTTGAAATTGTCAAACTTTGAAGCGTGATAACCGAACAATGAAGCGTTTCATTGGGCAAATAGCCAAAAGCGGTCGCAAGAAGCATGTTGAAAAAAAGGCGCAAAATGACTGCCCATGAATTGAGGAAATCAACGTGAAGCTGCCAAGATGCCATTTGCCACCAGTTTTTGCCATATTTCAGAGCTGCAACGTTACTGGAGTATCAAAAAAGCACAAGGGTGTGCGATGCTCAGGGACATGGCCAAGGTAAGGAAGGCTGAAAAAATGACCACCTTTGACAAGAAAACATAAGATAAAACGTCAAGACTGGGCCAAGAAATATCTTTAAGACTGATTTTCTAAGGTTTTATGGACTGATGAAATGAGAGTGACTCTTGATGGGCCAGATGGATGGGCCCGAGGCTGGATCAGTAAAGGGCAGAGAGCTCCACTCCGACTCAGACGCAGCAAGGTGGAGGTGGGGTACTGGTATGGGCTGGTTATCATCAAAGATGAACTTGTGGGACCTTTTCGGGTTGAGGATGAAGTGAAGATCAACTCCCAGACCTACTGCCAGTTTCTGGGAAGACACCTTCTTCAAGCAGTGGTACAGGAAGAAGTCGGTATCGTTCAAGAAAAACATAATTTTCATGCAGGACAATGCTCCATCACATGCATCCAAATACTCCACAGCGTGGCTGGCCAGTAAAGGTCTAAAAGAAGAAAAAATAATGGCATGGCCCTCTTGTTCACCTGATCTAAACCCCATAGAGAACCTGTGGTCCCTCATAAAATGTGAGATCTACAGGGAGGGAAAACAGTACACCTCTCGGAACAGTGTCTGGGAGGCTGTGGTAGCTGCTGCACGCAATGTTGACAGAGAAACAGATCAAGCAACTGACAGAATCTATGGATGGAAGGTTTTGAGTGTCATCGTAAAGAAAGGTGGCTATATTGGTCACTGATTTATTTATTTTTTTGCTTTTGAATGTCAGAAATGTTTATTTCTAAATTTTGTGTTATATTGGTTTACCTGGTGAAAATAATGTGAGATGGGTATATATTTGGTTTTTATTAAGTTGCCTAATAATTCTGCACAGTAATAGTCACCTGCACAAACAGATATCCTCCTAAGATAGCCAAATCTTAAAAAAAACCACTCCAACTTCCAAAAATATTAAGCTTTGATATTTATGAGTCTTTTTGGTTGATTGAGAACATAGTTGTTGTTGTTCAAAAATAAAAAGAATCCTCTCAAATACAACTTGCCTAATAATTCTGCACACAGAGTATGGAACGCTAATATGGTGACATGTCTCCAATGTTAATTGTCTCAAAAATGTCCTGTACACTAGATGGAGATAATAAGAAAAACAGCATATGGTATAGAGAATACTTAACAAATGCACAGCATTGTAAAATATGTGTGTAGTGACCCTAATAGGGAAGATAGGCAGCTGTAGTCTTTATCAGACAACCAACTTCTGCTTGTCGGTTGATCGATGACAGCACACGGGCAAATTACTGGTAACAAGCATTAGTAAGAACGTTTGTTCCAGATAATCATTCAGACAAGCATATTTGGTCCATGAAACATAATTTGTGTGACTGTGTGACTGCAGCATTTCCCACACCGAACATTGGTTATATGACTGGAACTTTCTTTAGCATAGTGACCTGCACTACTTTGGTCCACAAGGTGGACACAGATGCCATCTGCATTCTGTTTCACTTTTCACTGACCCATTATAAAGAAAAATATTTAAAATGAAAGGGTTGCTATTTTTTTGCCAAACTGAATCAAACACTATGAGAAATAAACTGAAATGTGTCCTGAACTCTGATCTTTGCAGACGCAAAACTGGGATGCAAAAACTGACATGGATGTGTGAATAAGGACTATTGTGCAGTCATGTTCTTCTAGACAACTGTTTTAGAGACACAGTTACTTTCATTAGGTCGCCAAAGATTAAACTAGCTTTACAATACTAAATTGCAAATAATTTAAAAAATGTGCACTAATGTATGAATTTATCAAACTAACGGTTTCATTTGTGTACTCTGGGAACTTACTTAATAATCACATTATAAGTGGCATTATTTGGCCAACTATCTCTCCTGAAAACACCAAATACATACATGATCAGCTCGGTGGAGGTTGTAGGTGTCTTCAATATAGGGAGAGGAAGCAGAACAAACAGATCTGCTAAACTTGGGAGCCTGCAATACACATTAGCTTATTGGCCGGTCTCATCAAAAATGCAGGTTTGGTTGACAATAGCCTGAAGTATATGAGGGCATTTAAGGACCTAAAAAAGAAACCAAGACAAATCCATTTTTTGCATGACTAGAAAAAACATTCTGTGGTTTAGTATTATTCAATGCAGATTCAGTGAGAATTACTCATAATCAAATTCTGTTTCATTCTTTGTCACAGAACCATGCCATTTTATATTAACCACTGCGGTCTTGCTCTCATTAGTAAAACTGTGATAGAAAAAACATTAACAAAAAGAGTTTTATAGATGTGTATAGATGTATTTATATATTCTACAACTCAAATGTTGTTTCATTTATCTGAATGGGGTTGTTAAGTAAGACAGTCACAGAAATATCTGCAACAAATCTGCTATGTATATATCTATCCTAAGATAATTCTGCTGTTAATACTTTATTTTAATGACATGTTCTGGATCATTTAACCCTTTCAGTACCGGAGGTTTTTTCGGCTTTGCGTTTTCGTTTTGCGCTCCCTGCCTTCAAACAGCCATAGCTGTATGAGGGCTTGTTTTTTGTGGGACAAGTTGTACTTTCCAACGCCACCATTTAATATTGCATATGGTGTAGTGGGAAGCGGGGAAAAAAATTCCAAATCGGGTGAAATTGCAAAAAAAACGCTATTCCGCTACAGTTCTACGGGTTTTTTTATTTACAGCGTTTGTCCATTAAAACTGACCAGTTGCTTTCATTCTACTGGTCATTACGAATCCGGCGATACCTAATATGTATAGTTTTTATTGCGTTTTGATAGTGATAAAATAATTATAACGTTGGACATTTTTTTATTTTATTTTTTTGTTGTCATATCTTGACCCCTATAACTTTTTGGTATTTATGTGTACGGAGCTGTATGGGAGCTCATTTTTCGTGGGGCGATCTGAACTTTTTATTGATACCATTCTGGGGTGTGTATGACTTTTTGATCACTTTATTTAATTTTTGTTAGGAAAAAAGTGACAAAAAACAGCAAATCGCCATTTGGACGCTTTTTTCTGCCACACAATTCGCCGTATTGGAAATTTTAAAAAATATTCACGGTGATACCCATGATGTCTATATTTATTGTTATTTAGGTATTTATTTTTTAATAAATACGGAAATAGGGAATGATTTAAACTTTTATATTTTCTTTATTTTTATATATTTTTTAACATTTTTTTAAAGTTTTTTGTGATTATTTTAAATCTCAAATATGAGCAAATAGATTGTGTTTTTTCTTTTTTCTTTATGAGCAATCAGGAGTTTTTAATATTGAATAAAAACTCAATTTGCTCATTTCTTATCCTGGCCTGCCATCTAGTAGCCAGAATAAGAATTGCACTTTGAAAGCTGCAAACCTCATCAGCGAGGTTTACAGCTTTCAGATCGTGTACAGACAGCCCATTTGACCACATGGGGCGTCTGTACACCACCTGGAAGTGAACGCTTCCGGGTTTTTGCGCTACTAGATGCCGTGATCTCATGTGATCACGGCATCTAATTGCTGAAGAGGAAACCGCTGATGGTGATAAGTACGCACAAGTCTCTGCTGTGTCCGCATCACCCCAGTGCCGTACATGTACGGCGCTGGGACTCTAAGGGTTAAATACTTTTTGGGATGGTCTTGTGATTTATTGTAGTTTTATTTAGTATAAATACTTTAATATATCATATAAATAATACAATAATAATAATTTATTTTATATGTTTTACCTCTTTACTTGTCTTGTCTGCGTGCGTGCACATTATATAGGGGCTACTAATGAAAATTAGGACTTATACACATGGTCGAATTACAACTCTGTTTTCTCTTTTGAGCAACTACAAGCCTAACCCTTTTTGATGGTGGGAAAGGGTGAGCAGCCTATAGTAGCTCTCATGGCATTTTTTTACTTATTTGCTTTGAATTTTCTACACTCAGTTGTTCTAAAATTAATTACAGAAAAATAATTTCGCTTCTTTAGTGCTTTTTTTATTCTGAAACCTTTTTTTTACCATTTCAGCCTTTTGTTCACTTCCATGTAGGAAGAACATATGCCAATAGCCACATATTTTCATAGTATTAGTATTCAGCTTGGACATCGGCACTAGAGATGAGCGAGCAGTGCTTGTTACGAGCACTGTAACACTCGGCTCCCGTGTGAAATGCCCGCAGGCATTGCGGATCCGTCCTCAGCTGCATGTAAGTCAATGAGGACGGATCGTTTGGTATGACACTCATACCAAACGGTTCCGTCCTCCTCACCCGACTGAAAGTGAGTGTCATACCAAACGATCCGTCCTCCTTGACTTACATGCAGCTGAGGACGGATCCGCAATGCCTGTGGGCATTTGTTCGCACAGGAGACGAGCGATACAGTGCTCGTAACGAGCACGTTCGCTCATCTCTAATCGGCACCCATTCTGTTTATGTCCAATTCTTTTGGTTTAAAGTGTATTTATAAAAGGCACAGCATGTTATAAACAATTTACCTTTGCAATAAAAGTGTCTATTGATATGGACTAAAATGGGTAGAAATTCTCATTGTAGAATATTTCAGGAAAACAGTTTTGTCCATTTTAGTTAGATACTGTAGCTATGACTATTGTTAAAGAATGCATCTTTTTTTTACTCATAAGTTCACCTAAAGAGGACCTGTCTCCTCTCCTGACATGTCCATTTTAGTGTCTACTTGTTTTCCTCATACCATAACCATTCTGGAGCATCAATTCTTCAGCACAATCTGACACTATCCAATCTGTACTGCCAGTGTCACTGTGCAGGAACACCCTCCAACTCATAACACCCAGTTTACTCACTTCTACCAAGAAGATTAGAAATGACAGATCAGTTATAAGAAAAGAGACCCCTGAATTGTCATTGTACAGTGAATCTTAGTGCTTGTTCACACATCAGTTATTTCCATCAGTTATTGTGAGCCAAAACCAGGTGTGGGTTAAAAACACAGAACAGGTGCAGATCTTTTCATTATACCTGATTTCTGTGGAGGTTCCACTTCTGGTTTTGGCTCACAATAACTGATGGAAATAACTGATCAAATAACTGATGTGTGAACAAACCCTTAGTAGTTAGTAACAGGAGATGCAACAGATCCTTTTTATCTCCATTATTCTGACACCCTGAGGTATTGCCTTAACCCCATGAATCCCAATGCTGTACATCTATGGTGGAAGGAGGGGTTCAAACAGAAGCAGCCTGGGGCTAATGTCTGTGACAGTCAATAATGCAGATTGCAGACATTTAACTCTTTTGATGCTGTGGTCAAACATAACCATGGTATCTAGATGCTGAAAGACCAGAAGTTTGCGCTTATAGGTTAGGAGCAGATCCCCCATGTTCTGTTCCTGTTCTGTTTCTGATCCGTTCCTTTTCTCAGATATGCTCGATCTCTGTGAAGAGACACACCCAGCACATCAGAGATGCAGTTTCTATTGAGGCCTGTAGGTTGCAGGCCTCCATAGGATACCACAAATGGAACTTAGATTGTAGATCTATGGAACTACAATCTAAGCTAAACAAAAATCAGAGTATTACATATTTTAGCTTCCTAGGATTGGCTAAAAAAGTTTTAAAAAGTTAGAAAAAAAATATAAGAAAAATAAAAACAAATCTAAAAATTAAATAAATAATAAAAAAAAACAATAAAACATAATTATCATGGGCTTTGATGTGTCCCAAAATGCTTGATCTATTAAAATATAAAAATATTTATCCCATATGTCGAATGGCGTAACGGAAAAGAAAATCAAAATGTTTGATTCACCATTTTTTCATCTCTTCACTTAGCAAAAAATGAATAAAATGTGATCAGAGTCACATACACTCCAAATGGTAGCGATAAAAACTACAGATCATCCTGCAAAGAATGAGCCCTTACACAGCTCAGTAGACATAACTGTAAAAAAAAACAATTAAAAGTTTTTAAATGTTTTTTTCCATTATTAAAATGCAAGAAAACTATATATATATATATATATATATATATATATATATATATATATATATATATATATAATATTTTTCACTTTATAAGACACACCCGATGATAAGACACACCCCAGATTTTAGAGCAGGAAAATAAGAAAAAAGTATTTTTTTTATCAGACCTCATATCAGCTCCTCATATCAGACCCCCCATAAATTTCAGGACATACCATGAGCCCACTCAACTGCCATCAGACCTCAAATTAGCCCACTCAGCCACCATATCAGCCCACTCAGCCCCCATCAACCCCCATATCAGCCCACTCAGCCCCCATCAGATCTCAAATCAGCCCACTCAGTCCCCAGGTCAGCCCTCTCAGCCCCATCAGACCTCAGATCAGCCGACTCAGCCCCATCAGCCCCCATATCAGCCCACTCAGCCCCCATCAGACCTCAAATCATCCCATCAGCCCACTCAGTCCCCATATCAGCCCACCCAGCCCCATCAGACCTCAGATCAGCCCACTCAGCCCCATCAGATCTCAGATCAGCCCACTCAGCCCCATCAGACCTCAAATCAGCCCCAATCAGACCTCAGATCAGCCCCCATCAGCCCCCATATCAGCCCCTATCAGACCATTCAGTCCCCATATCAGCCCACTCAGCCCCATCAGACCTCAGATCAGCCCATTCAGCCCCATCAGATCTCAGATCAGCCCACTCAGTCCCCATATCAGCTCACTCAGCCCCATCAGACCTCAGATCAGCCCACTCAGCCCCCATCAGACCTCAGATCAGCCCACTTAGCCCCATCAGACCTCAGATCAGCCCACTCAGTCCCCATATCAGCTCACTCAGCCCCCATCAGATCTCAGATCAGCCCACTTAGCCCCCATCAGACCTCAGATCAGCCCACTTAGCCCCCATCAGACCTCAGATCAGCCCACTTAGCCCCCATCAGACCTCAGATCAGCCCACTCAGCCCCCATCAGACCTCAAATCAGCCCACTCAGCCCCCATCAGACCTCAAATCATCCCATCAGCCCACTCAGTCCCCATATCAGCCCACCCAGCCCCATCAGACCTCAGATCAGCCCACTCAGCCCCATCAGATCTCAGATCAGCCCACTCAGCCCCATCAGACCTCAAATCAGCCCCAATCAGACCTCAGATCAGCCCCCATCAGCCCCCATATCAGCCCCTATCAGACCATTCAGTCCCCATATCAGCCCACTCAGCCCCATCAGACCTCAGATCAGCCCATTCAGCCCCATCAGATCTCAGATCAGCCCACTCAGTCCCCATATCAGCTCACTCAGCCCCATCAGACCTCAGATCAGCCCATTCAGCCCCATCAGATCTCAGATCAGCCCACTCAGTCCCCATATCAGCTCACTCAGCCCCATCAGACCTCAGATCAGCCCACTCAGCCCCCATCAGACCTCAGATCAGCCCACTTAGCCCCCATCAGACCTCAGATCAGCCCACTCAGCCCCCATCAGACCTCAGATCAGCCCACTCAGTTCCCATCAGCCCCATATCAGCCCACTCAGCCCCCATCAGACCTCAAATCAGCCCATCAGCCCACTCAGTCCCCATATCAGCCCACTCCACCCCATCAGACCTCATATCAGCCCACTCAGCCCCATCAGACCTCAGATCAGCCCACTCAGTCCCCATATCAGCTCACTCAGCCCCCATCAGACCTCAGATCAGCCCACTTAGCCCCCATCAGACCTCAGATCAGCCCACGTAGCCCCCATCAGACCTCAGATCAGCCCACGTAGCCCCCATCAGACCTCAGATCAGCCCACTCAGCCCCCATCAGACCTCAGATCAGCCCACTCAGCCCCCATCAGACCTCAGATCAGCCCACTCAGCCCCCATCAGCCCCCATATCAGCCCACTCAGCCCCCATCAGACCTCAAATCAGCCCACTCAGCCCCATCAGATCTCAGATCAGCCCACTAATCCCTCATTAGACCTCAGATCAGCCCACTCATTCCCCATCAGACCTCAGATAAGCCCACTCAGCCCCATCAGACCTCAGATCAGCCCACTTAGCCCCATCAGACCTCAGATAAGCCCATCAGCCCACTCAGTCCCCATATCAGCCCACTCAGCCCCATCAGACCTCAGATCAGCCCACCCAGCCCCCATCAGACCTCAGATCAGCCCACTTAGCCCCCATCAGACCTCAGATCATCTTACTAAACCCCATAAGAATAAAATAAAAAACCTCTCTTACCTCTCCTGTGCCGCGGCTCCGCTCCGGGTCTGGCGCTCCTCTGTCTTCTCCTGCCAGCACTGCACTGTTACCTGACTGCGTGCAGCGTCAGGTCATAGTGCGTGCACTATGCCCTGACACTGTAAGGGGTCAGAAGAGTGCAACGCTGGCAGGAGAAGACAGAGGAGCAGTAGACCCAGAGCGGTGCTGCAGCGCTGAAGGCTGAGCATGTTTCCCAGCTCCCGGTACATAATAAAAACTAGTGAGCACTTCCATAATTGACGCATTCACTAGCATTCACTTTATAAGACGCATGGCAATTTCCCCTCTACTTCTTATAAAGCAAAAAATATGGTATATACATATGGTATTGTTATAATCATACTCACCCAGACTATGAAGGACATAAGTCAAATTTACCATATAAGAAACAGTAGAGACAAACCCATAAAACTGGCAAAATTACATTTTTTTTTCCAATTCAGCTCCTTTGGGAATTTTTTTTATACTGCTTCCCACTGCATTGTAAGTAAATATAGTATAGAAGGTTATGTTTAAATCTTTTTTGCAGCTAAAGTATGGCAGCCACTAGTTGTTGCACCATAATCTGCGCCTGAAATACGCTTAATTTTCACATATTTCAGATTGATAAATGACCCCCTAAGAGTCTATTTTTGTCACGATAATTGTGAAGGCAGTGCTAAGTAATATTAAAGGGCTGACCCAGAAGGATAACCTCCTTCAATTGCCCTGTTATTGGAGGGAGCCCCACTCAGAACCCCTTTTATGAGCCAAGATAGAGAGCTAATTGCTTCCTTCTCTGGTGGACCCATCTAATTACATCAATGGCTGGATTATGCGAAATAAACAGTACCAGGGAGTTAAAGTGAACCCAGGACAGCTGATCATCGTGCTGGTGTCATACTGATATTACGTGACCTTTCTAACAAATAAAGGATTAAAGTGGGCAACCCTTTTATACTTGACATTTGCTGCAAATGGATTTTAGAATTTGTAGTCTTTAACAACTTGTCGGTAGATGCGGTTATTAATGCTCAATAAATGGAGTTACAATTTGTAAAGAATAAAAAAAACCTTCTGCCGTGTCTGCATTGTATTGTTCACATAAAAGTAACCTGGGAATGTGTGTGGCAGCTCTAGGAATCTCTTTCTACAGTACTTTACTTCAGCATTGCTTATTATGGCTGCTCTGCTACTGTCTTTACTCTTTTCTGTCTGCATTGATGACCTTCCCCATAGCAATGTCTATGATCAAACGGTAATCGCAAAAAAACAGGGCATCTCATTTTGTATTCAGTGAAGCATCTCCTGACTGAGAACTTTAAAGTTGCAGTGATGAGTAATATAAAACCATCAATGGTAAGTTAAGTTGTGCTATTTCGGCTGGCCGTGCTAGTTTATCAGAAGCAATGGTTCATTGCATCCAGTCTTGTGTTTTTATCAGTGCAGGCGTTTAACAGTATTGTCTGAATTACTGTGCAATAGACTGATACAATGCCATTAAGCAGCAGGTTCCTAAATTGCACTTTGTGTCTTTATGAAAAAAATAGTGTACAATATGTCCCTTTTGGCAGACCAGTAATGCCATTTAGCTTGTTAGTTTTGTCTTATGTTAACAGCTGGTGACTAAAGCTCTATATTAATGCATTAACCTCTCGAGCCACTAGGGGATGGATGAAAAACACATGTTCACTAATAGGTATCAAAGACTAGATGAGCCTTTACACAATTTAATGTTATTTTCTAACATATTCCCTGGTGACAGCAACAGGTGTCCACTGTTCATGCATTCTGTAAATGAGAACTGCACTACTAAGCCTTGATTGCACATTCAAAAACAGTCCTGAGAATCTCACTGTTTGAGGTCCAGACATGTTGGAACTAATAAATGCCATACATCTTATTATTGTCTAAATAAGAACATGCTGTGGTACCAGGTACAGTCTATGGACAGGAGTGGCAACATATAGACTTTTTTAAAATACTGGACTGGACCTTGACTGGAGTCCACCTTTGGTGAATACAGTCGATTGGACATGATTTGAAAATACACAGAAATCTCACAGCTCACAATGCATATCAGAGAAAAAAACAAGCCATAAGGAGGAAAGAACTGTATAGAGCTCAGAAATAGGATTGTGTGAAAGCACAAATATGCGGAAGGGCACATATATTTTTTTCCAATGCACTAAAAGTTCCCAGGAGCACAGTGGTGTCCATATTTGTTAAATATAAAAAGTATGGAACAATTAGGACTCTTCCTAGAGCTGGTCACCCAACCAAAATAAGTAATCGAGGAAGAAGGCTTGATAAGTGAGGTAGAAAAGAACCAAATAGTAACTCTGTATGAGCTCCAAGGAACCTATGTGCAGATAGCAGAAACTTCCAGAAGGTCAACCATTACTACGGCATTTCACCAAGCTAGGCTTTATGGCAGAGTGGCTAAAAAGAGGCCCCTCCTTAATAAAAAAAAAAAAACACATGAAAGCCAACCTAGAGTTTACTAAAAACACCTACTCACATACTGTGTGAAACAAGATTCTATGATCTGATATAACCAAGATTGGAGGAAACCAGGAACAGCCCAATACCATTGCTACAGTGAAGCATGGTGGTGGCAGCATCATGCTGGGGGGTGTTTTTTAGACACTGTTCAGGGATGAGGAAACACTGAATAAAGCAAAGTACAGAAATACACATTCTTAATAAAAACCTAATCTCAAGTGCTCTGGACCTCAGACTGGACCAAAGGTTTACCTTCTAACAAGAGAATGACCCTAAGCAGACCACAAACATGACAGAGGGGTGGCTTACAGACATCTTTGTCAATATCCATAAGTGTCCCAGCCTGAGCTCTATATTGAACACAATCAAACTTCTCTGGAGAGACCTGAATATGGCTACCCAATGATCACCCCTATCCAACCTGACAGAGCTTTGAGAGGATCTAAAGAAGATTAGTATAACATCCCTAAATCCAGGTTTGCAAACCTTGTGGAAACATACGTACTCAAAAAACTGGAGGCTGTAATTGCTGCCAAAGGTGCTTCAACTAATAATAAAGTGTCTAAATACTTATGTTAATTCAATATTTTAGTTTTTCCTTTTCAATAAATTAGCAAAGATTTGAACATTAAGTTTTCACTTTGTCATTATGGGGTACTGAGTGCAGAATGATGGGGGAATTTTTTTTTTTTATATTAGCACAAAGGCCTCAAAATAAAATGTAAAAATAGTTAAAGAGTCTGAAGATTTTCTGAAAGTATTGTAATTGTTAAAAGGGTTGTCTCTGGATAAGTGTCTACTCTGGTGGGGGGGTCCAACCATTGGGGCCCACACCGATCACTAGAACAGGGGTCTGTGTTTCCCTGCTTGAATAGATTATGCATGTTTGATGTCCCATTTAACTCTATGGGGCTGCCAGAGATAGCCAAGAGCTTGTACTCGGCAATCTCTGCCAGCTTCATAGAATTGAACAGAGTGGTGGACACATACGTGTATCTGCTGCTGCGCTATTCAAACTGGGTTGTCCAAGTTTTTTGTTTTTATTTGACCATATATCTCCCCATGCTGTCCACATTAATTTTGTGAAGTCCTCACTGTACCAAAATTATCACATGAAATGTGATGTCACTGCTTCATCCGGCACCAACGACATCTTGTTCACGGGATCTCACTAGTACTTTTTCATAATAGGCTGGCTGTTCTTCTGTAGTCTTCTTCAGTCTGCAGTGTGCACACAGCAATACTATAGACCTATGTGGCCTACTGTCTATAGATTGGCAAAATGAATAGGCAAAGAGAAAAGTTACATGATTGCACAATGAGACCTAACATAGTTTCTGTTCTTAGTCTGCAACCATAGAGACACATAGATCTGCATAGTAGCTGCAGACTGATATCATTATTTCTTAGATTTACAAAGTCTCTTTGTTTTTGTATTCTAGCTGAACTACAGTTACAATAGTAACTCTATGGTTACAATAGTATACAGACCCTTTAAAGTTCAGTGTCAAATCAAGATTACAAAAAATGTAAACAATTTTTAACTGACATGGAATAATGAGTTATATCTCCATCTTTTCACATACTCCTCAGTAGAGATGAGTGAATCATCCAAAGTTTTCTTCAGCGTGTAATCCACGTGAGGTAATTTTGTAATCCAAACAGGTAACGTGTAATCCACATGAATAATATAAAATATCAGCATATAGAGAACCCTCTTTGCAAAGGGGGCTCCCAAATAACCTGAGAAGGGAGGGGGGGAGAAAAAAGGCGCGCTTAGGCACAACTGGAAATTTTCTACAGAATGGGGGGGGGGGGAGTCCTGATAAGCCATGTCCATCTGGGTGAGAGTCAAACAGGGGGCAATACAAACTAAACAAAACAAGTGCCAACTAGCTCTCACCCGTCAGGTGCAGTCCATGGTCTGGCTCCCATAGGTCCTCCTGAGGTGTCCTTTAAACCACTCAGCCAGTAGAAGGGTTCTTCAGATGAGGGACCTGAAGTCCTCCTCGCTTGAGCTACTGCTTAATGACATCAGAGGACGCTCCTGCCTCCTGTAGGCCAAGCTCGCTGCCGTGGTGGAACTCCACTGCCCTCTACTTCCAGAAGTCGGACTTAACCAGGTTTGGGTGGTGGTCACGCTGGGGAGCGCTGAAGCCACTTGCGCCTTTACTTTTCTGGATTCTCCTGCCGGGACAGCAGGAGTAAGGACTTCTGGAGGAAGGACAGTGGAGGACAGTGGAGGCAAGGTTGCACCCAGGGAAGAAGCCCCAGCTTCCCTGGCTGCTGCTGGCTTAATTTTCCAGGGTAGTTGGTACTGGTGGATCACCATGGACTGAAACATAAATGATGAAGTCATCAGCTGACTCAGCTGAAAGGACTGTGATGGTGGATCAGAGGCTCCAGCTGTGGCTGTGGCTTTTCTCTGAAATGGAGGGTGCCATCTGGTGACACCTGAAGACAGCACACCCGTACTTCGCCTGGTGGTTCCTCCGGCCAAACTTCAGGTGGTGATGTAGGGACCAGGGGCTTAGATAATACGGTAACCCCGGAAGCAAAGGGGCCTTTCAGGGATGCCATGGGGGTGTATTCCACCTGATCCCCCACGTACAGGATGTGACGGGGTGGGGGCAGGTATGGCCGTTTCACTGAACTGTGGCCCACAAAGTACTCCTTGCCATCCTTGTCATCCACCAAGAAGCCAGAGCCTCGCTCCACAGAAGACTACAGGACGGTTCCCTTTTGCCGCTCCAGTGTAGGGTCTCCCGGCCTTGGATGGTCCAGTACTTGGATGATCCAGTCCTCCACTGCATTCTTGTACTCCCATAGGGTATAGGGATACCGCACCAGCCGGCAAGGCAAATATGGAGTCAGGAGCCGGTGAGACTCTCTTACACATTTGTGCCGCTCTGATCTCTGGAGCGGGAGGTGGTTCGGGGTACTCGTCCCCAAAGACCATCTCTCCCAATTTGGGTCGCAGTTCTTTCGCCATGCTGTTTGCTGTGGTCTGACTCTGGATCTTATTCACCGCTGGCTTGAACTGGAGAGGAGGACGGAGTAATGAGGGAGGTGTCTTCACTCCCTATACATGCAAATAGTTAGTTCCCCGTGGGATGGGCTGGTTTTTCCCACTTCTGAGGGAGGTGTATCTTCACTTTCCCGCTATTGAGGGGACGTGTCATCATTTTCCCGCTTCGGGTGGTCGGGGGCAAGAATGCGTACGTTGCTTACGTTGCATACATAGCGTTAGCGTTCAAAATTTTATGAACATTTACGAATAATACAAAACGAATCTGACAAAATCCGGATTCGCTTCGGAGTAGGAAAAATGGAGGATTCGATACGAATTTACGAAGCGGCTAATAGATTTGCTCATCTCTACTCCTCAGTCTTATTGCAGAGGTCTGCAACCTGTACTTAGGTCGCTTAAGTATCTTTCATTGCAATAGTGTGGTCTATTAAAGATTTTATTGTTTGATTTGGCTTTTAGCTTAGTGTTAACTATTAGTGATATCGTTTTGACCAAGGTACTAAATTCTAGTAATGCTATGACATTCTTAGTGCAGCTATTTCACATTATCTGCAACTGTCAACAGCTAGAGAAGAGGTCTAAGAGCCACGTATAGCTTTTAAACCATGCAGTTGAAAAACAGTGACAGGTTGTCTAAGTTATTATTCTTTATATGTTTCTAACCAAATATTAGGGGTTTACAATTTACTTCATCTGCAGTGTCCCCTTTCTCATATTTCATGACCTATTATGTCAGCTTCTATCCCTGCTGTGATGATGTTTTGTGCACAAGCCTGAGACGCAGGCTTTTGTCTGTCCATGAGATGTCACTGTGTTGGCCACACACCTCTGCACTGCCATCCCCTGCTGTCTGCCCTGTGTCTCCCCTCCCACTGAATTCTTTAGCAAAGTTTAACTGTTCTACCATCAGAAGCAGGTTTGGACTCAGGGTTGGAGGCTTTGCTGAACAGCTTCAAGGCTTTCTCTTCTCTAGGCAATGAAGAGACAAATGCTGGGTATAGGATCTTCCCTTCTTACCCTGCAATCACATAACTGACAGACTGGAGGAGTTCTACAAAGCATTGCACAAAAACAGGTAGGGTTTCAAAAGATCCAGGGCCCGAGCCCCAATACATATGTGCCATATTCTAAAAGTGTCCGCCCTAAACACACATGCAAGCTCGCCCTAGGACTAAAGACACATTTTACTTGCTGCATGGACAGCCTGCCTGCTAACGTTTTATAGCTGCAGCCCTGCGGTCCACAGCCTGTGCTCCAGAGTGACAGAGTGAGCCCGACACAGAAATGCAGCCACAGTAATTTAACTGTATAACTACCAGCAGGGCCGATTCTAGCTTTTCTGCTGCCTGAGGCAAAAAATGAAATGGCGCCCCACCCCCCCTTCCCCCAGGGCAGGGAAGCACCTAGCCTTTCTGCTTAATGAGGTAAAAATTAAACCGGTTACCCACATGCCAAATTCTCAACCTAACCCATTCCCTCCAGTTCAACTGAGTCTGCTCTTGAGACAAGTGACTGAGCTAAGTGACCTGTATAGTTATAAGAGTTGTAAAGAAGTTGTAAAAAGTTTGCAGTAAGTACTTTATTCTTGTTAATTGATTGCTGTTTTGTAACTGGGATGGATAGCAAGATTGAAAGTTTTCAACAGTGCACAGTCTGCCACATGTATGAACAACAGGAGCAGCAGTTCCTGGTTGAATACCGCTGTGGTAGATGTGAGCATGTTGCCAATCTGGAAGCTCACATTAGAGATCTGGAGAAGCATATTGCAACACTGAGGGAAACAAGAGATCTTGAGAGGGGCCTGCTTCTCACAGAACAGGCAGTTATGGGGTCTGTTATGGAGGGTGGAGAGAAAAATCAGGAGGCCCATGTAAGGAGTTGGATTAACCCGAATAGAGGGAGTGGAAAGGGGTCTAGGAAAAGGAAGGCCAGTCCTGATTCTGTGCACCCAAGCAAAATTGCCAAGTTAGGTGATGATGCGAGGGTGTCAGTCTCAGAAATGGCAACCCTAGAGGATACTGGTCTCCCTAACAGCCGGGGGAACAGTCCATCTAGTAGTGGGGGGATGGTAAAGCAGGCAGGCTGAGACAGCTAGTAGTGGTAGGGGATTCCATAATCAGGAAGACGGATAGAATAATTTGTCGCCAAGACCGCCTCAACCGAATGGTTTGCTGTCTCCCTGCCAGGGTTTGGCATGTGGTGGAACGGGTGGACAAATTACTGGGAGGGGTTGGGGATGATCCAGCTGTCGTGGTCCATGTGGGAACCAACGACAGAATAAATGGTAGGTGGAGGTCTGTTAAGAATAATTATAGAGAACTAGGAGCCAAGCTGAAGGGATGGACCTCCAAGGTTGTATTCTCAGGAATACTGCCTGTGCCATGCGCATCGCAGGACAGACAGCGGAAGCTGAGGGAGTTGAATGTATGGCTCAAGTCTTGGTGTAAGGGAGAAGGGTTCGGGTTCTTAGAGCACTGGGCTGATTTTTCATTGGGGTACAAATTGTATTCTGTGGATAAATTGCACCTGAATGGAAGAGGGGCTGCTGTGCTGGGGGATAGAATCCTAGAGGGGGTGGCTGAGTTTTTAAACTAGGGATGTGGGGGGGGGGACAAGCAGAAAATAAAGCAAAGCATGCAGTGGTAGATAGGTTAGAGAGTGGTCAGAACAGAGTGGTGGGTGGAGAAGTGGACCACGGGGGGAGGATAACAGCTGTGGATAAGGAGATCCATGTGTTACAAATCAGCAGAAAACACATGTCTAGTCAGAAAACATCAATAAATTACATTTCTAAACCTAAAGGTACAAAAACACATGGTAATTTAAAGTGTATGTTCACAAATGCCAGACGTCTAGCAGGCAAAATGGCTGAGCTTGAGGTCATGGTACTGGAGGAGGAAATTGATATAGTTGGAGTTGCTGAGACATGGCTGGACTCTACGCATGACTGGGCTGTCAATCTCCAGGGTTATACTCTGTTTTGGAGGGATAGGGAGAATAGGAAAGGAGGAGGAGTATGTCTGTATGTCAGAAGTAGTATAAAAGCGAGTATGAAGGAGACAATAGTGGCTAATGATTGTGTGAATGCAGAATCCATGTGGGTGGAATTACAAGGGGAGACTAACAATGAAAGAATTATTTTTGGTGTAATTTATAGACCCCCAAACATCACTGAGGAGATAGAGGATCAGCTACACTGACAAATAGAGCGGCTCCCCAGGCGGGTACAGTAGTTATAATGGGAGATCTTAACTTCCCTGGTATTGATTGGGGTCATGGATCGGCTTCAACTGCAAAGGAGAGAAATTTTCTTAACTTACTGCAGGATAATTTTCTGGGCCAGTTTGTAGAAGAACCAACAAGAAGTGATGTACTGTTGGATCTGGTTATATCTAACAATGCAGAGATAGTTGAGGAGGTAATTGTTCGGGAAAACCTTGGTAATAGTGACCACAATATAGTTACTTTTATCCTAAAGTGTAGAAAGCATAAACATGCTGAGAGATCAAAAACATTTAATTTGAAAAAGGCCAATTTCCCAGGGTTATGGGCAGCACTCCAGGACATAGACTGGGAGCAGCTGTTGTCAAGTAGTGACACAGATGATAAATGGGAGACCTTCAAATCTACACTGGGTAACTATACTGCAGAATTTATTCCTAGGGGGAACAAATACAAACGCTTAAAATTAAACCCTGCGTGGCTTAATGCGGATGTTAAAAGGGCGATACATGAAAAACAAAGGGCATTTAAAATATACAAATCATAGGGGTCTGCCATAGCCTTTAATAACTACAAAAGAGTTAATAAAGACTGTAAAAGGACTATAAAAGCAGCAAAAGTTCAAAATGAAAGGCTGGTGGCCAGGGATAGCAAAACCAATCCCAAAAAATTCTTCAAATATATAAATGCAAAAAAACCTAGGTCAGAGCATGTAGGACCCCTGAATAATAGTGATGGGGAATTGATTACTGGGGATCAGGAAAAGGCGGAGCTACTGAATGAGTTCTTTAGTTCTGTATATACACATGAAGAGGTGGGAGCTGCTGTCGGTAGAGTAAGTGCTGGTGATGCTTCATGTAATATACTCAACTGGTTCAATATAGATATGGTCAAAGCTAAGTTAAACAAAGTAAAAGTGAATAAGGCTCCAGGACCGGATGGGTTACACCCAAGAGTTCTTAAGGAACTTAGTTCAGTAATTTCTTTGCCCTTGTATAGAATATTCAAAGATTCTCTGGTGACTGGCATAGTGCCGAGGGACTGGCGTAAAGCAAATGTGGTGCCCCTCTTCAAGAAGGGCTCTAGGTAATCCCCGGGGAATTACAGACCGGTGAGCTTAACGTCCATTGTGGGGAAACTTTTTGAGGGTCTAATAAGGGACTGTATACAGGAATATGTTTTAGATAATAGTATTATAAGTGATAACCAGCATGGTTTTACTAAGGACAGAAGCTGTCAGACTAACCTGATTGGTTTTTATGAAGAAGTGAGTAGAGGTCTGGATAGAGGGGCGGCTGTGTATATTGTGTATTTGGACTTTGCAAAAGCGTTTGACACGGTCCCTCATAGACGTCTGACGGGTAAATTAAGATCGGTTGGAATAGAAAATCTACTCTGTAACTGGATTGAGGACTGGCTGAAGGAGCGTACTCAGCGAGTGGTGGTGAATAATTCCTACTCTGAATGGTCCCCAGTAGAGATGAGCGAACGTGCTCGAAACGAGCACTGTACCGCTCGGCTCCCCTGTGCTCGCATGGGCGCAGGCAGTCGCTTCCGTCCTCCTCAGGAGGACGGAAGCGGCTGCCTGCGCCCATGCGAGCGCAGGGGAGCCGAGCGGTACAGTGCTCGTTTCGAGCACGTTCGCTCATCTCTAGTCCCCAGTTATAAGTGGTGTACCCCAAGGTTCAGTGCTGGGTCCACTTTTATTTAATTTATTTATTAATGATATAGAGGGAGGAATTAACAGCACTGTTTCAATTTTTGCAGATGACACTAAGCTTTGTAGTAGTGTCCAGTCTATGGAAGATGTGCAGAAGTTACAAGCTAACTTGGACACACTGAGTGTTTGTGCATCCTCTTGGCAGATGAGGCTCAATGTGGATAAATGTAAAGTTATGCATCTGGGTACTAACAACTTGCATGCCTCCTATGTCCTAGGGGGAGTAACACTGGGAGAGTCACTTGTAGAGAAGGATCTGGGTGTCCTTGTAGACCATAGACTGCAGAATAGCATGCAATGTCAATCGGCTGCTTCTAAGGCCAGCAGGATATTGCCATGTATTAAAAGAGGCATGGACTCGCAGGACAGGGATGTCATATTACCACTGTATAAAGCATTAGTAAGGCCTCATCTGGAATATGCTGTTCAGTTCTGGGCTCCGGTTTATAGGAAGGATGTCCTGGAGCTGGAAAGGGTGCAGAGACGGGCAACTAAACTGATAAGGGGCATAGAGCATCTTAGCTATGAAGAAAGATTGAAGGAGTTAAACTTGTTTAGTCTTGAGAAGAGACGTATAAGGGGGGACATGATCAACCTGTATAAGTATGTAAATGGCCCATACAAAAAATATGGTGAAAAACTGTTCCAGGTAAAATCCCCTCAAAAGACAAGGGGGCATTGCCTCTGCCTGGAGAAGCAAAGGTTCAGACTCCAGGGGCAACAAGTCTTCTTTACTATAAGAACTGTGAATCTGTGGAACAGTCTACTGCAGGAGCTGGTCACAGCAAAGACAGCTGAGGGCTTCAAAACAGGCTTAGATAAATTCTTAGAGAAAAAGAAGGTCACCACATATTAAGAAATGTAGAGTCATGTCTTAAGGTTACCCGTCCCACTCCCCTTCATCACTCCTACCCCCTCCCTTTTTTCAACCGTATTAACTATGTAACTATGTAACATCCGGCACCCCGCCGATCAGCTGTTTGAAGAGAAGGCAGTGCTCATATGAGAGTTGTTTTCTCTTTTCTGTTCACCTACTCACCACAGCATTTGCAGTGGTGATCAGGTAAACAGAGCAGAGAAGGCAGCGCTCGTACAGGGACATACACCTCCACATATGTACCTCTTAAATCCAGTGACATCTTCTCTCTGATGTAGATGTTCTCTTTCCTCATCTTCTCCTGTCAGACCAGACCGCCATGATGATTTCTTTCAGCCATCTCTTCTCTCTGCAGAGTTTGACAAACAGACATTTTAGTTTCCTACTTTTCCATCCTCCTCACTTTCTGAACATTCCATTTTGCCACCTGTAATACTGTGCCCGCTGTGCTCCCCAAAATACTGGTACCACACAGATAGTGTGCCAGTACAAAAAATACCCCCATACCTTTCGGATCAGACCCATATCAAACCTCATATGAGACCCCCATCTCAGACCAGACCATCATTAGACGTCTGTGAGACCCCATATCAGACCTCAGATCAGACCCCCATTAGACCTTCATGTCAGAACCCCCACCATCTCAAACCAACCCCCACATGTATAAGACCTCAGACCAGACCCCCATCAGACCTCTCAGACCCCCATATCAGACCTCCAGACCAGACTCCCATCAGACCTCTCAGACCCCCATATCAGACCTCCAGACCCTCATTAGATCTCCAGACCCCAATATCAAACCCCCATTAGACCTTCAGGCCCCCATTAGACTTACTGACCCCCATATCAGACCTCTAGACCCCCCACTAGACCTCAGACCCCCATATCAGACCTTTAGACCCCCAATCAGACCTCAAACCCCCAATCAAAGCTCAGACCCTCAATCAGACCTCCATAACCCCAATATCAGACCTTCAGACCCCCAATCAGACCTTCAGACCTCCATATCAGGCTTTAGACCCTCAATCAGACCTCAGACCCCCAATATCAGACCTCAGACCCCACATGTCAAACCTCCCTAATCAGACCTCAGACCGCCAAACCCCCTATATCAGAACTCCAGATGTCCCATATCAGACCTCAGACCTCTCTTATCAGGCCTCAGACCCCCAATCAGCCCTCTAGACCCCCCTTATCAGACCTCAGACCCCCTTAACAGCCCTTCAGACCCCCCTTATCAGATCTCACACCCCCTTATCAGCCCTTCAGACCCCCCTATATCAGACCTCAGACACCCTTATCAGCCCTTCATACCCCCCTTATCAGACCTCATACCCCCCTTATCAGCCCTTCAGACCCCCCTTATCAGCCCTTCAGACCCCCTTATCAGACTTATCAGACCTCAGACCCCCAATCAGCCCTTCAGACCCCCTTATCAGACCCCCTTATGAGCCCTCCAGACCCCCCTTATCACACCTCAGACCCCCAATCAGTCCTTCAGACCCCCTTATCAGCCCTCAGATCCCCCTTATCAGCCCTCAGACCCCCCTTATTAGCCTTCAGACCCCTTATCAGCCCTTCAGACGCCCCTTATCAGCCCTTCAGACCCCCCTTATCAGACTTATCAGACCTCAGACCCCCAATCAGCCCTTCAGACCCCCTTATCAGACCTCAGACCCCCAATTAGCCCTTCAGACCGCCCTTATCAGCCCTTCAGACCCTCGTTATCAGCCCTTCAGACCCCCTTATCAGACTTCAGACCCCCTTATCAACCCTTCAGACCCCCATATCAGCCCTTCAGACCCCCCTTATCAGACTTTTAGACCCCCTTATCAGCCCTTTAGACCCCCCTTATCAGGCCTCAGACCTTCAATAAGCCCTTTAGAACCCCCTTATCAGACCTCACACCCTCCTTATCTGCCCTCAGACTCCCAATCAGCTCTTCAGAACCCACTTATCAGACCTCAGACCCCCTTATGAGTCCATCAGACCCCCCTTATCACACCTCAGACCCCCAACCAGCCCTTCAGACCCCCATTATCAGCCCTACAGACCCCCGGTTATCAGTCCTTCAGACCCCCTTATCAGCCTTCAGACCCCCTTATCAGCCCTCAGACCCCCCTTATCAGCCTTCAGACCCCTTATCAGCCCTTCAGACCCCCTTATCAGACTTATCAGACCTCAGACCCCCAATCAGCCCTTCAGACCCCTCTTATCAGACTTCAGACCTCCTATCAGCCCTTCAGAACCCCCTTATCAGACCTCAGACCCCCTTATCAGCCCTCAGACCCCCAATCAGCACTTTAGAACCCCCTTACCTACCCTCAGACCCCCAATCAGCTCTTCAGAACCCCTTATCAGACCTCAGACCCACTTATCAGCACTTCAGACCCCCCTTATCAGCCCTTTAGACCCCCTTATCAGCCCTTTAGACCCCCTTATCAGACTTTTAGACCCCCTTATCAGCCCTTTAGACCCCCCTTATCAGGCCTCAGACCTTCAATAAGCCCTTTAGAACCCCCTTATCAGACCTCACACCCTCCTTATCTGCCCTCAGACTCCCAATCAGCTCTTCAGAACCCACTTATCAGACCTCAGACCCCCTTATGAGTCCATCAGACCCCCCTTATCACACCTCAGACCCCAACCAGCCCTTCAGACCCCCATTATCAGCCCTTCAGACCCCCGTTATCAGTCCTTCAGACCCCCTTATCAGACTTATCAGACCTCAGACCCCCAATCAGCCCTTCAGACCCCCCTTATCAGACTTCAGACCTCCTATCAGCCCTTCAGAACCCCCTTATCAGACCTCAGACCCCCTTATCAGCCCTCAGACCCCCAATCAGCCCTTTAGAACCCCCTTATATGCCCTCAGACCCCCAATCAGCTCTTCAGAACCCCTTATCAGACCTCAGACCCACTTATCAGCACTTCAGACCCCCCTTATCAGACTTTTAGACCCCCTTATCAGCCCTTTAGACCCTCCTTATCAGACCTCAGACCTCCAATCATCCCTTCAGACCCCCTTATCAGATCTCAGTCCCCCTTATCAGCCCTTCAGATCCCCTTATCAGACCTCAGATCAGACTTTAAAAAAATTAATTAACTTACCTCTCCTGCTCCGCCGCTCCTCTCCTCTTCTGGCGGTCTCCCGTTCTCTTCTCTTCTCAGGGCCCACACTGCAGTCACCTGACCTCCTGCAGTGTCAGGTCAGAGTGTGCTCTGTATGTCCTGACGCTGCAGGCAGCCAGGACACAGCAGCGCGGGACCTGTGAGCCAGAGGAGGGGTAAGTACATCGCTCCCCCTCTCCCCGCCTCCTGCATACTACAGCGCTACTGGCTTTGAAGGCAGGCAGTGCCCATGCCACCCATTCAAAGCCAGTAGCCTGACTACCAGCCATAACATTCAGGGCCCTGATCAAAACACATGCAACGTGAGTATCTCAGCAGTCAAACATTTAACTGCATATACACAAAGGCCAGAAGAGAACTAGGGAAATGAGTGTATATATATATATATATATATATATATATATATATATATATCCTAAAACATGCTTAGCTTATGTATTTATTGCTGACCATTAGATTTATATAGATTTATATTATTATTATTTTTATTATTATTATTATTATTATTATTTTAGCATAACTCATATAACCCCTTTAAGGAATTGACACAATAAGGACTATGGTTTATTTATAAGTGAATAAAATTAATACAAATAAATTAACCATACGGTCACTCTTAAATGAAGCTCTAGAAAATGAAAGGACAACAACTTTGAGTTAAAAAATTACCGTATGTATGTTCTATAAGCAAGAGACAATGTCATTCATCTTTTAGTTTGTATTTTTTTGTTTTTTTTAACTTGGAAGGGAAGTGCAGAATAGAAACATTTAATTGATGTGGCAATGTAAGAATTGTATTTTCAAACTGAAGCTACAGTATGCAGGAGCCTCGGTTGTGATGAACTGTGTCTATAATATGATCAATATTATGCTAATCCTCATGGTAAATAAATAAATAAACACATCAAGCTTATAATATTTGCCTCTTATGTAATTTTGGTAATTTGCTTATAAACCAATGATTTTCCTTCCAGGAGGCATACTGATTGCCCTTGACATAGAAGTATCCTGTATTATATCACAGCTTGCCACCATATAAACCATGCAGCTGTGCTTTGTATTGTCAATCCTCTTGAATGCTTTATGACAAAATAAAATGTTTATTTTCTAAGGCAAAATTTACATTCTTTAAAGGTGACATGCACCAAAAATAACTTGAAATGATTGTAAAGTAATTTTAAGCATTTCTATGACAATGCCAGATAAATAGGGGCTTAATGATATTATCAATTCAATGCTAATCCTCATGGTAAATAAATAAATAAAAAACACATAAAGCGATAATATTTGCCCCTTATGTGATTTTAGTAATTTGCTTATAAACCAATGATCTTCCTTCCAGGAGGCACACTGATTGCCCTTGACATAGAAGTATCCCGCGTCAAATCTTGCGCAGTGTGTAATGATGTTATCACGCTGGCCAATGTGGTGACGTCATATGTCACCACGCACGAGATTTTGCGTGGGATCTTCAATCATGATAGCCATGGCGGCCTCTTAGCACTCAAATAGATAACATAGTAACATAGTTTATAAGACTGAAAAAAGACATCTGTCCATCCAGTCTTTTTCCAGTCATCCCGAATCCAATCGGGCAATCAGAATAAGGCCTCTTTCACAGTCAGTATTCAGTAGTCAGTATTTTGTCAATATTTTGCATCAGTATTTGTGAGCCAAAACCAAGAGTAGAACCTACAGAGAAGAAGTATAATGGAAATATATGTGCCTCTTCTGTATTTTGGACCCATTCCTGGTTTTAGCTTACAAATACTGATGAAAAATACTGACCAAATACTGACCGTGTGAAAGTGGCCTAACTCCCTGGATCAACAGGGGAACATGTTTTCTTTTAAATGCTATTTCAGAGAAAATTGATTTGTTACTACGAAGCAAATCAAATTTTTACCTGAAATTCTGATTAAAGTCCATTTCGGATACTTTGATTCACTCAACCCTAATTATAATCTATGTGGCAAAAATTCACATGCGGCAAATGTTTCTGCAACTGTCCCACTTATATGGATGGGGCTTGCAGGAATCCATTTGCTTACTACTAGAGATGAGCGAGCATGCTCGGCCGAACATACTTGGCCGAGCGTACTCGGGAGCAATTTTAGAGTAGTAGCGTATGCATTTTATAATCTGTACGCTAATGCATATGCATCTTATAATCTGTACACTAATGCGTACGCATCTTATAAATTTGTACGCTAACACCTTAAGGACCCAGCCATTTTTCACCTTAAGGACCAGGCCATTTTTACCAAATCTGACATGTCTCACTTTATGTGGTGATAACTTTAGAACACTTTTACTTATCCACGCCATTCTGAAATTGTTTTCTTGTCACATATTGTACTTCATGACAGTGGTAAATTTGAGTCAAAATATTTCTTTCTTATTTATTAAAAAATACCAAATTTACCAAAAATTTTGAAAAATTTGCAAATTTCCAAACGTCAATTTCTCTACTTTTAAAATACATAGTAATTAGAGATGAGCGAGCATACTCGTCCGAGCTTGGTGCTCGTTCGAGTATTAGGGTACTCGTAAGTGCTCGCTGCTCGGACGAGTATCTCGCCATGCTCGAGGAAATGGCAACTTCCGCATCATGCTTTTTTGGCACCTATAAACACAGCCAATCACAAGCCAGGATACTCTACGGTACACCCAGCATCACGTGGGGCCCTTACATGTCGATAGCAGGGGTTGGCTGGCCTGATCAGGTGACCCTGGAATATACTAGTGACTGGCCACGGTGCTCGGCTCAGATGCTGTCTGGATGTCGTTAGGGATAGAGCTGCTGCGTTTCAGGGACAGTGTTAGGGCCTGCATTTAGTTCTCTGTTAGGCAAGAATCACCCACAAAGAACCCAACAGCCCTTCTAAGGGCTAGAAGACATATTTTTTTTTGTCTCCTGGCTTGGCTGGCTGGCTGGCACTAGTAGTGCAGCTATCGCCATATATAACACTTTTTTTTTTTATTGTTTTAACTCAGTGATACAAATCCATTGCAAACAGCAGTGTGGAACCATTCTGTGTGTCACAGTTCAGTACACTCACTATTTTCTGTCCAGGTGACACTTTCTGTACGTCACTGAATACAACAAAGTCTTTTGCTGCCGGTCACGTGTATAGCTTGATCCCAAAAATCTCTGTGGGACATTTGTCTGGGTCGCAGTCTAAATAGCTACCGTCACTAGGGTGTCAGTTAGCTCTACGATAGTTTCTGCACGTCACGTTCCAAAAAAAAACAAAAATCCAAAACAAAATATTCAAAAAAAATTAGGTTTTTAGTTGTTTTAGCTCAGTGATACAAATCCATTTCACACAGCTGCGTGTAACCTTTCTGTGTGTCACAGTTCAGCACACTCACTCCAATCCATATATTCTGTCCAGGTGACACTTTCTGTACGTCACAGAATACAACCAAGACATTTGCTACCTGTCACGTATACAGCTTGATCCTAAAAATCTCTGTGCAACATTTGTCTGGGTTGCAGTCTAAATAGCCACCGTCAGTAGGGTGTCAGTCACCTCTACGATAGTTTCTGAACGTCACGTTTCAAAAAAAAACAAAACTAAAAAAAAAATATAAAAAAAATATATAAAAAAATTAGTTGTATTTGTTGTTTTAGCTGAGTGATACAAATCCATTTCACACAGCTGCGTGTAACCTTTCTGTGTGTCACAGTTCAGCACACTCACTCCAATCCGTATATTCTGTCCAGGTGACACTTTCTGTACGTCACTTAATTAAACCAGACTGAACAAGTTTGTGGGTTTCAGTACACCAGGCCCGTTTATTTATTTTTTTTTATATCATACACTTATATACAGAAAATGTTGAACCCCAGGGCTAAGGGTCGAGGACGAGAGCGTGGGGGTGGGCATTCAATTACTGCAGGGGGCAGAGGCTGTGGTCCTGGGCAGGGTGAGACAGTACCTGCTGATGAGGGAGCTGTGGAACGCCACAGAGCTACACTCCCTAACTTCATGTCTCAACTTACAGGGACACGTGGTAGAGGACTGTTGAAACCACAACAGTGCGAACAGCTGATCTCGTGGATTGCGGACAATGCTTCAAGTAATTTGTCCACCAGTCAGTCTTCCACTCAGTCCACCCACGTTACCCAAGGGAGCACTCCTCTGGCTCCTCCACCTCAACCTCCTTCTCCCAGTCTGCCCCCTCCCAGGAAAATTTGGAATGCGATTCGGCATACTCTCAGGAACTGTTTTCTGGACCCTTCCCAGAGTCACAAACCACTTCTCAGGTTGCTGCTGACCTCGTTCCCGATGCCCAAGTTTTCCAACTGTCGCAGTCTGTGGGTGATGATGATGATGATGACAATGTTGAGTTAGTGGAAGAAGTTTGTAAAGAGATGTCGGACGATGAGGAGACACTGTTGTCAGACAGTGGTGAAGTTGTTGTTAGGGGAGGAATTCCGAGGAGGGAGCAGACTGAGGAATCGGAGGATGACGAGGTGACTGACCCAAGCTGGGTTGATATGCCGAGTGAAGACAGTGCTTCTGAGGCGGAGGCGAGTGCTGCACCAGAACAGGTTGTAAGAGGCAGTGGTGTGGCCAGAGGGAGAAGCAGGGCCAGAGCTGGTGCATCAGCAGCAACTGTTTCACGTAGTGAAGCTCCCGTGGCGAGGCCTAGATGTTCGCAAGTCTGGAGGTTCTTTAAAGAAAGTGAGGATGACCGACGGACTGTGGTGTGCAACCTGTGCCACACCAGGATCAGCAGGGGTGCCACCACTACTAGCCTAACCACCACCAGCATGCGCAGGCATATGAGTGCTAAACACCCCACTCAATGGAACCAAGGCCGTTCACCACCTCCTGCGGGTCACACCACTGCTCCTTCCCCTGTGTCACTCGCTGCCTCTGCTAGTCAACCCCCTGCGTCACTCGCTGCCGCTGCTAGTCAACCCCCTGCCCAGGACCCCGGCACGAGCGCCTCCCGCCGGAAAACCACATCTTCGCCTCCACGATCCTCCACAGTGTCCACCAATGTGTCCCAGCGCAGCGTTCAGCTGTCTTTACAGCATACGCTGGAGTGCAAGAGGAAATACAGTTCCACCAACCCACATGCCCAAGCGCTCAACGTCCACATCTCCAAATTGCTTAGCCTGGAGATGCTGCCCTATAGGCTGGTGGAGACCGAGGCCTTTCGCAATCTCATGGCGGTGGCTGCCCCTCGGTATTCGGTCCCCAGCCGCCACTATTTTTCCCGATGTGCCGTCCCAGCCCTACACCAGCATGTGTCACAGAACATCATCCGTGCCCTGACCAACGCTGTTTCTGAGAAGGTCCACCTAACCACGGACACGTGGACAAGTGCTGCCGGGCAGGGACACTATATCTCACTGATGGCACATTGGGTTAACTTGGTGGAGGCTGGAACCAAGAATGACCCTGGGGCCGCTCATGTACTGCCCACACTGAGGATTGCGGGGCCTACCTCGGTCACGGTCTCTCAGACATACTATCCCTCCTCCTCCTCAGACCCCTCCTCCTACTCCACCGAATTACCATCCGTGGGCACGGCGCCTTCAGTCGGTAGCTCTAGGCGCAGCAGCAGTGCCGTGGGTAAGCGCCAGCAGGCGGTGCTCAAACTGCTGAGCTTAGGTGACAAAAGGCACACTACCCAAGAGCTTTTACAGGGCATCACGGCACAGACCGATGTGTGGCTGGCACCGCTGAACCTCAAGCCAGGCATGGTTGTGTGTGACAAAGGGTGTAACCTGGTGGCGGCTCTGCAACTCGGCAGACTGACACTGTTCAATCTCATAGTTCAGCGGTTCCTCAAGACATAACCCAATCTGTCTGATTTGCTCACCAAGGTGCACCGTCTCTGTGCGCATTTCCGCAAGTCCACCACAGATGCTGCCACTCTCAGGGCAGCGCAGCGCCGCCTACAACTGCCCGCTCACCGACTGTTGTGTGACGTGCCCACGAGATGGAATTCCACATTAAACATATTATCCAGAGTTTACCAGCAGCGCAGAGCGATTGTAGACTGCCAGAGGTCAACTTCCACCAGAACTGGTAGTCAGGTCAGTCAGATTCCTCAAGTCTACAATGAGGAGTGGACGTGGATGTCTGATATCTGCCAGGTGTTGAGCAACTTTGAGGAGTCAACACAGATGGTCAGCGGCGATGCCGCCATTATCAGCCTCACCATCTCGCTGCTTTGCCTGTTGAAAAACTCACTGCTCAGCATCAAGTCGGATGCTTTGCGCTTGTCACAAGAGACGGTGGAGGAAGATACGTCGCTTGATAGCCAGAGCACCCTCCGGTCTTTTTCTCAGCGCTTATCGGAGGAGGGGGATGAGGATGAGGAGGAAGAGGAGGAGAATGTCGGCAAGACAGTAGAGAATACCAGTGCTCAGTCCTTAACTCTTGAGCGTGTATGGGCTGAAGAGGAGGACTTGGAGGAGGAGGAGGAGGAGGAAATGGAGAGTCAGGCCAGTGAGGAGAGGGAATTCTTGCATGTTGGGACTCTGGTGCACATGGCAGACTTCATGTTAGGCTGCCTATCCCGTGACCCTCGCGTTAGAATAATTTTTTCAAACACTGATTACTGGGTGTTTACTCTCCTGGACCCACGGTACAAGCAGAACCTTTCCACTCTCATCCCTGTAGAGGAAAGGAGTATGAGAGTGAATCAATATCAACAGGCCCTGGTGCACAAGCTGAAAAAGTCCTTCCCATCTGACGCCACTAGCGGCAGAGGGCATGGTTCTGTGGGCCAAGTAGCGGGGGACAGGAGGCGAGCAGGCAGCTTGTCCAGCACTGGCAGGGGAACGCTTTCCAAGGCCTTTGCCAGTTTTATGTCACCCCAGCAAGACACTGTCACCTGTCCCCAGTCTAGGCAGAGTAGGGGGGAGCTGTACAGAAAGATGGTGAGGGAGTACCTAGCTGACCATACCAACGTCCGTAGCGATCACTCTGCTCCATACAACTACTGGGTCTCAAAGCTGGACACGTGGCCTGAACTGGCGCTGTACGCCTTGGAGGTGCTGGCCTGCCCTGCCGCTAGCGTGCTGTCAGAGCGGGTATTCAGTGCAGCTGGTGGCGTCATCACCGATAAGCGTACACGTCTGTCAACTGACAGCGCTGACAGGCTGATGCTTATTAAAATGAACAAAGCCTGGATTTCACCGGAATTCAAATCTCCTCCGGGGGAAAGCAGCTAAAGATTTAAATAACTTATGTATCCGATTCCTCTTCTCTACTCCTCCTACTCCTCCTCCTCCTTGTCGTCTTTGCCTAACGCTGACCAAAGAAACGCCATTTTTCAGAGGTCCAACTGGCACTCTTTTACCACAATTTTTCAGGAGGGCCCCCTACAGGCCCTCTCTTCAAACAATTTTTCCGGAGGTCCACCTACAGGCCCTCTCTCCAAACAATTTTTCCGGAGGTCCACCTACAGGCCCTCTCTCCAAACAATTTTTCCGCAGGTCCACCTACAGGCCCTCTCTCCAAACAATTTTTCCGCAGGTCCACCTACAGGCCCTCTCTCCAAACAATTTTTCCGGAGGTCCACCTACAGGCCCTCTCTCCAGTTCCAGTTTCCAGTTTTATTTGTGCAAACTGCGTAAATTTTATTTTTGGGATAGTTGTGAAAAATAATATTACCTGCGTATCTATATTGCCCAACATTGGATTTGGTAGCAACTAGAAGACCAAACACATGCTGCCCACAGGGTTCCACAAATTCCTGGTCCACCATTTCAAGGAGCTCGAGGTTCTGTTGATGAGCAACAAGTCCTTCTGTAAAGAAATTCCCCACAACATCTCCATCTACGAACCTAAAGACCAACCTGCTTCCCATACAACTACCTCACCCCCCGACACCTGTGTCTCGCTATTGTCCACCACCTCCTCAGACAACACTGGTAAATCCCCACTGTCAGCACTCGGAGACTGCAAAAGGTCTTGCAAATTGGGGCAGAGAATGTTCTGGGCTAGCACATCAGAGAAGGGGTGACTATGGGGTTCCAGGGAGTACGTGATCACATGCAATCTCCATCTAAAAAGTCATGCCACACTTGATCGAGCTCATAATTGACAATTGTACCGGTTGATGCTAAATTTTTAAGTTGGGGTCCTGCGTGGTCATTCTAACTACATCCGGCTGTTGTCACCACCACACACGCTAGCCCAGGGGGCACTCCTCTGGCTCTTCCAGCGAAACCTCCTTCCCCCCAGCCTGCCCCCCACCTACAGGCCCTCTCTCCAAATAATTTACCTGGATAGGGGACGTATTAGATATTGTACAGATTTCTTTTTTTGGTTCTTCTTCTAATTGCCTCCTGACCTGTGATAGGCAGAGCATGGACACGTCCCCTTAGCTGCAGTTGGAAAGACACTCCCCTGGCCAGAGCAAACTCTTTTTCCGTTTTCCGTGTTTGAAAAATCCATGAAATATATGGTCCCAAGATAGGGGACGTATACGGTATTAAACTGAGAAGAATCGATACCATACCGGTTGATGCTAGAGTTTTTCCAAATCCATCCGGCTGTTGTCTTCACCACACACGCTAGCCCAGGGGGCAATCCTCTGGCTCTTCCAGCTCAACCTCCTTTCCTCCAGCTTGACCCCCACCTACAGGCCCTCTCTCCAAACAATTTACCCGGGTAGGGGACGTATTAGATATTGTACTGATTTTTTTTTTTTGGTTCTTCTTTTAATTGCCTCCTGCGATACACGGGAATCAAACCCGGGTCAACTGCTTGGGAAGCAGCTATGCTCACCACTTTACCACCAACAGCCACAGCAACTGATAAGAACAGATACTAAACTTGATGTCAGCTGCAGTGCCAGCATGAACAGTGGTGTCACCTGCAGGCGGTGATGGACCTTCGTTGCACCTAGTTGGGTGCTTCCCTAACATGTGATGGGTATTTGCTTCGCCTTTCTTGGTCTGGGTGAGCACAATTGCCATGAGGGTAACCACCAGGCTGTTGCAGGAGAATTTGGGGTAATGGTGGGATTAGGCAGCCTCAGAGGCATCCATGCATGCTGCCCCTGCAGTTTCCTGTCCATTTCCGTGGTGTTTCCATCATTTTCTGAGGTTTCCAGGTTTTTACCCAGCCTTCCCTAGGCAGAGCCTTGGTCCCCTGCAAAAATGCTCGAGTCTCCCATTGACTTCAATGGGGTTCGTTATTCGAAACGAGCACCCGAGCATCGGGAAAAGTTCGACTCGAATAACGAGCACCCGAGCATTTTAGTGCTCGCTCATCTCTAATAGTAATACCTCCAAAAATAGTTCTGACTTTACATTCCCCATGTGTCTACTTCAGGTTTGGATCACTTTGAAAATTACATTTTATTTTTTTGGGACGTTAGAAGGCTTAGAAATTTAGAAGCAAATCTTGAAATTTTTCACAAAATTTCCAAAACCCACTTTTTAAGGACCAGTTTAGGTTTGAAGTCACTTTGTGAGGCTTCCATCATAGAAACCACCCAAAAATGACCCCATTTTAAAAACTACACCCCTCAAGGTATTCAAAACTGATTTTACAAACGTTATTAACCCTTTAGATGTTCCACAAGAATTAAAGGAAAATGTAGCCAAAATTTCTGAATTTCACTTTTTTGGCAGATTTTCCATATGAATCATTTTATTCTGAGAATAAAGCAAGG
>ONZH01015134.1:0-12548 GCA_900303285.1 Rhinella marina
GCTAACTCTCTCTCTATCAAGCTCAGGGGTTTTTCCATAATTTACACGCTCAGGGGATGTTCTTTCTGTTACAGCTCTTCTCCGTATCACAGCTTCAGGGGTATGTTCTTTCTGCTACATCTCTCTCATTCAACAGCTCAGGGGCAGGTATTTTCTTTCTGTACAGCTCTCGTCATATCACAGCTCAAGGGGGTATGTCTTTTCTGCTACAGGTCTCTCTCATCACCAGCTCAGGGGTAATGTTCTTTCTGACTACAGCTCTCTCTCATATCAACAGCTCACGGGGGTATGTTCTTTCTGCCTACAGCTCTCATCTGCTAATCACAGCTCAGGGGGTATGTTCTTTCTGCTACAGCTCTCTCTCTAGCACAGCTCAGGGGTTATGTTCTTTCTGCTACAGCTCTCTCTATCACAGCTCAGGGGTTATGCTTCTTTCTGCTACAGCCTCCTCATATCACAGCTCAGGGGTTATGTTCTCTCTGCTACAGCTCTCTCTATCACAGCTCAGGGGGTATGTTCTTTCTGCTACAGCTCTCTCTATCACAGCTCAGGGGGTATGTTCTTTCTGCTACAGCTCTCTCTCTATCACAGCTCAGGGGGTATGTTCTTTCTGCTACAGGTCTCTCTCTATCACAGCTCAGGGGGTATGTTCTTTCTGCTACAGCTCTCTCTCTATCACAGCTCAGGGGTTATGTTCTTTCTGCTACATCTCTCTCTATCACAGCTCAGTGGGTATATTCTTTCTGCTACAGTTCTCTTCCTGTGACATAGCTTCTAATGGTAGATACAGCTGGTGGAATTTAAAGGATGTAACTGAGCTTGTGCCACCACCTCAGAAGGTGGACGTGCACATTACTATACAGATTAAACACCAAGAGGCATCATTATAAAATAGTAAAGAGTAACATAAAGTAAATTACAAAAGTAACTACTTTTTTCTTGCCAAATTCTATTAAAATAACATTTAAAGGAGTTGTGCCATAAACATCAGTTACTCTGGCTGTCCATTCTTAGAATTTTTTTTTCAATTGTACCTCAGTTACAGTTCTCTCTTATCCCCTTTCTGCCTGTTGATTGACAGGGCCTAGGAGTGACAATCTGGCATCTGTGCTGCTGCTCTGAATAGTGACAAAGGCGCAGAAGCTCTACTTCCACTGCTGGAGCAGTGACTGCTCACTCCGGGTAGCAGTCAGGAACATTAGAATCAATTCGCTCCTCCCTACTCAGGAACCTAAGTGTGGAAATGTCACTCACTGCACTGGCATAAAATTCCCTTGTTTGATCATGTGCCTTTTTATAACCTAAAAAGCACAATAGCACAGACTCCACATTGTCAGAACCGGGCGAGAGGTCCTGCCCTGTCAATCAACAGGTAGATAGGCACTTCTTCATCTGTGTGGACAGCCCCTCACTGGGGAAGAATTGCTAATGAGATGAATCGATTCACTAGATTTTGCATCCCATCCTAAAATCCTGTTATATTCCATTATAACTTTAAAGGGGATGTCCCACGAAAAATATTCTACAGTTTTCAAACCAGAACCTGGATTTGAATACTTTTGTAATTGCATGTAATTAAAAATTTTGTATAGGGACTGAGTTATTGAATAAATTGTATCTGTATAGCGCCACCTGCTGTTTGTTCTTTTTCTTATTTCTTTGTCCTGCTCACTGAGAAGGCCGCACAAGTTCAGTTTCATCCTTCACCTGCCTCCTGAGCTGTGATAGGGAGCACATGGACACGCCCCCTTAGCTGCAGCAGAAAAGACACTTCCCTTTGAGCTGCCGTTTCTGGGCTCCTTGGAATAAAAATAACGCCCTCTGGGCACCTTAATGGATTATTAGCATATGGATAAAAGTGGATTTCCTGGAGATAAAAGGTGAGCTGCAACGAAAGAAAAACACATGTGGAAAGAAGGTATGACGTGCTAGAAGGACATACTTTTGGTTTAATCGCGATTAAACCAAAAGTAACAATAAGAATGCACCCATATCACATAGAATACTATGTGAAGTAGTTGGACATGTCATCACTCTAGCACCAGAAGAAGCTTTGAAGGTTAGGGTTTGGAATTGCAGGGGACTAAGGTTTCCTGGCCTTCACAATTTTTGGGGGTTCTGGAAAACCTTTTTTAGCATCGCTATACACACGACCCTCAGAGCCATGGATTACTTCCCCCGTCCTGCTGGACCAACATTTGATTGTGTAATTAGCTGTGTTTCTGAATGGAGCTCTGTACAGGGCTGGGTTAAAGATCTTGCTCCTGCAGTCTAGCAAAAGCAAGTTGGGTGTCCCACGGTTTGTGACAGTGGAGGACCCAATGAGAAGATTAGAGCAATGCGACAATGAAGCCCCCAGACCAAAAAAAATGTGTCCGCCCCTGCTATACAGTGTTCAAACACTACCGCCACATAGTGCCTTAATAATAATACAGCTGTTGATTGCATCAAGCAGCCAGTTACTAAGCTGAGAATTCACCATAGAAAAGAGAGAAGAGAAATAATTAGCTGATAATTTTACAGTATAATATCATATTTTTGACACATTCAGTGCAACTATGGATCCTGTTGGCACATTTTACACGTTGTCTCACTTCACCCGTCACTCTGTTTCCATAATCTAATAACTATAATGTGAACTGCAAACCAATAGACTAAAAGAGTGACATTTTAATTTATGGAGCAGGAGAGGGATGGCATTTGGCTTTGTAGGCTACAATTTCATATGGAACAAGTTAGTGCCCAGCTGTGCACATGTCACAGCAAGACAAGGCACAAACATCTGATTTTAAGGAAATGGAGGACCAGCCTTCATTCTAATCAGCCTGATGAGGTTCACGCATCATGTTCTGATAAAGCATTAAGCATGCTCCATCAATGAAGATGAGTGCTTCATTTCTTCTCAAACCACAGGACACTTTAAGGTATGGATATTCTGAAAAGCAGAACTTCAACATCTACAAGGCCAAGTCAATACATAAAGTCTGCAGAGCTTCATACTTAATGTGGCAGACAGGGTACCACCACTATACCCAGGTAGGTTCAATTTTCTGAAGATGTCTGTTCTGCCACTTTTATCTAGGATCTGTAGATCGCATTAACCAACACCAACATCTCAGTCACTGCAAATGTCCCATAGGTTTCAGAATAATAGAAGCACAAGTAAAGACACTGGCAGATAAAGGAGATTCAAATTATTGTTTGTTTATGTTTTTAAAAATCAATTAAATAAAAAGGAAAAATGCCCCATAAAAGCCAAAACCTAAGCTTTGTCTTCACGTATTGATGCTGCACCCTATTCTCTTATCCTTTTTGAAGCTCATTGATTCCCTCAAGATGTCCCCACTATAGAGCATGTAAGATGGGCTCCTGAGTATGAATAGATGTTGGAGTTCAAAAACTTTCATAACTACACATAGCACAATTTCACCAGGTCGGTGCTGAGCCAAAATGACTTTAGGCAATGCCGCCTGCTCTACCATGCTATTGTAGGTCTCTGAGGGGGCTACTGCAGTAAACCAGAGGATCACTGCTAAAGAGTTAATTTATGCCCAAGGGTTAATGTTGTAAAGTATTGTTTTAGTACTCTTTTCCATACACTATGTATCCCTAATGGTTGTCTATGGGCAGTAAATAGTTAACACTGGTACTGGCAGTTAGGTTGCTGGGAGACTGGCTCAACCTGCCCATCCTGGCTTGTAGAGTAGGGAAAGCTAGAGGCAACATGTGCATGTGTGAGCTCCTGAAAAGTAGGCCTACAGAGCTGGATCCAGGGAATTTTCATCCTCGAGGGAGTAGCTAGTGATCAAAGCGAGGGGCAACAAGTGCACGTATGAGCTCCTGGAAAATAGTATTAAGGAAAAGCTAGTTCTGTGGAATCTTCATCCGTGAGACTGAAAACTGCCAGAGAACAAGTGAACTACCCATGAGAGAAAGAAAACAGAGTTCTATGGAAGGTAGAGAACCATCAAGGCTGTGCTGGATAAAGACAGTAAGATATTTGCCCGTTTATAGTAAAAGACTTTACTGCTTGCGGACAAGGTATATTGCCCACCACACTTTGGAGACATACTGGCTGTCCAAATCTACAATCTGCACCCCTCAACAGAAAAAGTACTGTATTCTTGTGGATATTTGGGAAGGTTGCAAAGTGTATATAGAAAGAGACTCTTGAAGGATTACAACCATCATTGCTTCTGCCTATACACAGCTACTCTGTAATATACCTTGTGTGCCTATTACTGCGATATGTACTGCAACTCCTATCATCTATTAAGTAAATAGATACTTTATTGAAATCAAATGGGCCTGATCATTGATTCCACCATTGTCCACTGCCGTCCATCGTCACCTGTCCTCCTGCAATGCACTCACACATCCAACATCAAGGGAACCCCAGCCACCATCAAGCAGGAGCCCAAGCTAATTGCACTAAAAGTGCACTAAAGTGTTATTATTGCACTAAAAGTGTCTGTTTTATAGATTTATCAGCGTGTTACTGCGGTTGATGCTTGTTGGCACTGCTCCAAATAGCCCACCAGCCTACAAGAGGTTAACCAGAATTGCTGCTACAGCATTGCCCCTGCTACTCCCCAGAGCAGGAAAAGAAACGGCTCCCTCACTGCGATAAAGGCAGGATGGCTGTGTTTGTTGCTCCTGGGGGGAAGGCACCATTAGCCAGACCCCATACCAGCTGGAAAAGACACGGGACTGGCAAAAGCTGCCTGCCAAGAACAGGTTTTAAAGTGGCCTGTTCATCTGATAAAAGTTGCAATGGGTAAAAGGGACGAGGCAGGGCAGACAGAAGGTGACATGATGGTGAGAGCCCTGCCAACTGGTCCCAGATGTACTGGGGGGGGAGATGAACTTGAGTTCTTGGAGCTCATGGAGGGACTGATTATGGCACATGAAGAGTATTGTCCATTAAAATCAACCATCAGTGCTCACGTTGGCCGGTGTGCATGCCGCAGCCGGGCCCTTGTATGACAGCATGTTGTATTACCTCCCGACTGGCAAGAGCAGACTTTAGAACTGCAGGTTAGTAAAATCATTCTGGAGGAAGGGAACTGGGCTTTGGTTTTGATGGACCGTGGCTTCGAGTTCCTCGTAGATGATGATACAGTAGAGGAGCTTCTGGTAAGCCAGCCAGGTAAGGCCAGCCAGGTAAGGAGCTCAGAGCCTAGGGTACGAGACTGGCCCTGTTTATCTAGTTTTGTGTGTGTTCTTGGTCCGTAAAAGTCTACAGTAAGGACTCTCTATTACTAAGGGAATCCTCCTTACATTCCAGTTCTCCACTGTTTGCCCCTACCTTTCCTTCTCAAGTTACAGCTAAAACCTGATGTTTTGCACTCTGAAACTCCAGTTTAAGCAACGTTTAAAATTATGTGCATAGAGTGATGGACTTTAATGCACAAAAGCCCTTTTGAGAAATTATTGCAAAAATAAGTACCATACATAAGGAATGGACTTATGCTGTTAAGACTACTTTCACACTAGCGTTTTAAAATTCCGGTATTGAGTTCCGTCATAGGGGCTCAATACCGGAATAAAACGCTTCAGTTTTGTCCCCATTCATTGTCAATGGGGACAAAACTGAACTGAAGACAACAGAATGCTCCTGAAAGCATTCCGTTCCGTCTTCAGACCGGAGAACAAGCCGCAGCATGCTGCGGTTTGCTCTCCGGTCCAGGCATCCGCACCAAGACGGATCCGGAATGACCCCCAATGCAAGTCAATGGGGGCGGATCCGTCTGGTGTAACCACAATGGTAACCGGATCCGCCCTCCATTGACTTTCAATGGAGTTCATGACGGATCCGGCTACACATACACACAATACACACATACAGACATAGACATACACATAAACATACACAGACATATACACATACAAATACACATACATACTTACATTCTCCCCGGCAGGTCTTCAGAGCGCCGGAGGGACAGGTCGGCGCGCACAGATGACGATTCCACCAGGTGCCCAGCAGAGGGCGCTGTGGGGAATCGTCAACTGTGCGAGCCGTCCAGCTACTCCGGCGCTCCCAAGACCTGCCGGGAGCATGTAAGTATGTATGTGTATTTGTCTGTGTATATGTGTGTGTGTCTGTGTGTATGTATGTACTGTGTGACATGTGTGGGGCCGGAGCGCGGTTCCGGATCCACACATGTTGCTGCGGCAGTCCTGATCTGGCAGCACCCTTCACCTGCCGGATCAGGCCTGCCGCTAATGTGAAAGTAGCCTAAGCTCCCGTGCCTTAATTTTTGAACCTTGCTGTGTTACATTTCTGCACTAGTCAGGGATTATTTTTATTTTAGCCATGGACTATTTTTGCACTTCTTATGGACTTTATTCCACATAAGAGAGAACACCACCCCTATGTCATTACATTCAAGATCCTGTCAGCCTAGATCCCACCTGCTGTGATTCTGATTTATTTGCAATGTGAATTTGCATATGCCTTAACCTAACTTCTTACAGGAAGAAGAAAAGAGAAGAAAAGGACCAGAACATCACTGTGGTGTGTGCGTATACTTGCTGTTTGTTTTGCATGTTGCAGGAGATCCGTTTGGCAAGATGCTACAAATGAACGGTTTGTTTTAAAATAGGGGGGAATGCAGTAACCTAGAGGATCACTGCTAAAGAGTTAATTTTATGCCCAAGAGTTGATGTTGTGATTTATTGTTATAGTTCTCTTTTCCACAAACTATATAGAAGGGTTACACCCCTCCAACTACTGCATGCTCATCCCAGGGAGAGCAGGAGAAGGACAAGCCACCGTGAGTAACTACCACCACCCTCATTGCCATCACCATTACTTCCAACATCTCCCATGCCTCCATCACAAATTCCCCTGTGGCCTGGGTCACGGCACTACCCTCTGTCCCAGTCTGACAATATACACCAGATGCCACAGCAGTTACTTTGCAAGGAACTATTTTGTGCTTCAGTGGCCCCCGTGGCTGTTATGCCACTACCTACGTATTACAGATCTCGACCTCCCAAAGCCATAAATAAGCAACATGACCTCTATGCTGTCCTCAAAAAACAGTCCCATTCCCTTTGTCTCACCAGCCCATGCCCTCTGGGTTCTCCATATTTCCTGTTCAGTGGTCCTATCCTCTCTTTATCTACCAAAACAGTTGTCTACTCTGTCCACTGACCTCAGATTAGAACTTTTCCTCTTTTGTCTTCTGGCCTATCGTGCATGGGCAGGGTTAGGCCTGCTGCCATTACAGCACTCACAGCAGGTTCCTCTCTCTGTACACATGTACACATGCACAGAGTTGCACTCAATGCCCTCCTTGCTCCTGCCTGCTATTATAACCTCTCCCTTACAATTCTCTATAGCAGCACCATGATGCAGTGCTGCGCAGAAAATGGGAGTGGTAGTAGTCCTGATGAGATGATGTGTCACAGTGTACTCACTGAACCCATTACTCCCTGGGGATTGGTAGTCCAAAAAGTAGAAGAATAAAAGTAACATAGAAATAGTAGTACAATCAGCAGTAGTTTGCACACAGTGCACTTTCTCTTCCCAGATAATCAGTTATGTTGGCTGGCAAAGTGGCAGATGATGGCACTGTGATATGCTATCTTGCTGATACTCTCACATGAAGTTCTGGCTAACAGATGTAACTGGCACTTGTGACTATGGGTGTACACTGTGTAATGCAGGCTTTTTTTGTGTTGGACTGGCCTGGATGTGGCCTAAGGTGATGGGTGTCTGAGCCAAGTCTAGTTAGCTACATATCTCCCAACTTTGTAAAGAGACAAAGAGGGACATATTGTGCGGCTGGCAAATTTTTTCAGCACTAGGCCACGCCCCTAACTCCACCCACTATAAGCTAATCACCCAGGCCCCTTACTGTACGGGGATAATAAACACAGTGATGTCAAGTACAGGGATAATAAACAGTGATGTCACAGTACAGGGATAATAAACACAGTGATGTCACAGTACAAGGATATTAAACACAGTGATGTCACAGTACAGGGATAATAAACACAGTGATGTCACAGTACAGGGATAATAAACACAGTGATGTCACAGTACAGGGATATTAAACACAGTGATGTCACAGTACAGGGATATTAAACACAGTGATGTCACAGTACAGGTAAAATAAACACAGCGATGTCACAGTACAGGGATAATAAACACAGCGATGTCACCGTACAGGGATAATAAACACAGCGATGTCACCGTACAGGAATAATAAACACAGTGATGTCACCGTACAGGGATAATAAACACAGCAATGTCACCGTACAGGGATAATAAACACAGTGATGTCACAGTACAAGGATATTAAACACAGTGATGTCACAGCACAGAGATAATAAACACAGTGATGTCACAGTACAGAGATTATAAACACAGTGATGTCACAGTACAGGGATATTAAACACAGTGATGTCACAGTACAGGGATATTAAACACAGTGATGTCACAGTACAGGGATATTAAACACAGTGATGTCACAGTACAGGGATAATAAACACAGTGCAATCCCCTCACAGAAAGTTAAAAAATAAATAAAAACCTTATACTTACCTTTTTTTCTAGCTGCAGAATCACCAGCAGGAGATCTTCTTCTCTTGTCTAGGAGACAGCTGCCAGAGACCAGGACATAGCTCCCCCGTGCCGGGACAGCCACTGCAATCCGGGACTGTCCCGCTGGATCCGGGACGGTTGGGAGGTATGTACCTATGGTTGCTGGTTACTCTGCTGACTGTAAAGCTTTAGTGTTGCAGAATATCTGTAGTTTTGTCTTTGAAGTCTCTCTGGAGTTGTGGTCTCATAGATGAGCTGGTTCTCTGGTCTCTAAAGGCCCTTGGAGCAGGGACACTTACTTCCTCACTCCTCATAGTCCTAACTAAGACTCCTCTCTCCTGACAAGGAGTAGGACCAGCCCTCCCCTACCAAGAGGGGAGGAATGGGGTTGTTAGCCTAGTTCCTGATGCCAACCATACTTTACCTGCTGCTGTATAGTGCAACCATTAAATAACATTATGAATCAAACATTTGCAGATATCTTATGTGACTGGGGTACTGCAACTTTACCTGCCAGCTCCTCCTTGTCCCAACTGGAACTGAGGGTATCGCTTTTCCTAGCAACTAGAAATGTTCATTAGGGACCCTGCTTCCAGCAGCTCTCCAACCCAAATAAAATAAATGAGGAACAGGCAGACACAAGACAAAAACAAAGTCAAACATAATAAAGATGGAAAGGGTTACCTCATAAACCTATCAAAGTACACCCATAAGTTGCCATCTCCTCACATCAGCACAAGCTTTAGGTGCTTCTGCATCAGATGTGCTGAGCGTCGTAGCAAGAGACCCGGACCTCATCTGCTTCCCCTTCACAGGCATATGTGCTTGCTCTTTGTATGGACATTTAATTATGGAAGTTATTGAGGCAGCTAAGCCGTCAAAAGAGAAAACCACATAAGTAGATATTAGAGATTAGCGAATCATCCAAAATTCGCTTTGCCGAATATCCGTAGAACTTTTCAATAGATTCATACCTCATACGAATCTATTCGGCAAAGCTGCGTACAAATGATACGTTATGTGGTGTTTTGCGAACATTCGCGCACTAATAACGAACATACAGTTGTTAAAGGTACGCAACACATGTGAACACATACGCATGAGCATACAAATTGCATACGAAAATGACGGGCTTTGCTGGAGCGGAATGGTGGAGCAGAAGGAAAGCTCTGAGTCTGACCCCTGCCTACATAATGATACTGTATCAACAGATCAGCAGATCATCCGGCTAAGATTGAGATGAGCATGCCATCCACTCCACTGCCTCATCCACTTTCTCCTCCACTACAATTTTGCGCCTTGGTTGGTTAGCCTGGTGGAACACTGGCCAACTATTGCGAATTCTACAAGTAGAAGCTCCGGCTACAGGTCCTTTGGCACTGCTGCCCTGTGCCACCTTCTCCTTTTTTTGGAGCTCGAGGTCTGGCTGGAACCCTTTTGCTTTTCCATGCCAGACATTTTTCACTTGACTGTGGCCCTACAGCTGATCTTTGTCTCTCTCCCTGTCTCTCTCCCTGCCTGATTAATTACTAGCCCTGCACTGGCCCTGCAGTATCCCCGATACGTGTAATATGGATTCCCAGAACATTTACACCCCAATTTTAACACAACAGTTCACTGTCTGTCAGAACTTCACAGACAGTGCTTCTGCTCATCTCAGCAGTCGCAGCACAACTGATGCGTCACTGGCTTACCGAGCCTGAGCCAATCAGAGAAAGCCCTTCCCACTAGGTCAGGTGAGCGCTTTCTTCCCGGGCTTTATGCCGCACGAATAACGAACAGTAAAAGTTTGCTGAAATTCGTACGCATCAGCGTATAAAGTAACTTATACGTAACATTAACGTAGAATTTATCGGACAAGTACGTAGTGAATGCGTACAAAGCTTTAAGAACATTCTAAAATCTAACGAAGCGAATCTCAAAAAATCCGGATTTGCTTTGCAGCGGAAAATTTCAAAGATTCGTATCGAATCTACGAAGCGGCGAATAGATTCGCTCATCTCTAGTAGACATGTGTGGCCACCTTTCTTCGTTCATTGCCTTATGGAATGGTGTGTAGTAGATCCTCAAGGGAATATGACCTTCCTATAATACAACTCTGCATCACAGATCGAATCCTAGGCTTTGGAAGTTTAGACAGTTTCTGGTATGGAGTCATACATTTATGATCTAATTTTACCTTTACATGTTGGCAAATATAATTTCATAAACATTCTTCCAGTTCAATTCATGTAGTTTTCTCTTTTGGACCTCATTAGGAGGACATACTGTTGGTCTGAAGGAGAGACCCTTGCAATGCAGCATTACCTATGGAATGTAGAGGAGAACATTCAGAATCGCACTGTTCACTGAGCACGCTATGGTTTCCAGGCAGCAGAGAAGCAGTTTTGTTGTGACCTTGCTGAATCACCAGTTAAATTATCTGTACAGTGATAAGAAATCAGGATCATGGTCTAAACTAGGAAATATGATAGAGCCCTAGATGTAAATCATGGGTTATACATGCTATACATTCCCATATATGGTGCATTAACCCCCATGTTAACACTAGGCTATTTCTGCTGTACTATTTCTGCTGTACTATTTCTGCTGTATTATAAGATGCTTGACTGCTGTGTTGGACACAATTTACTGTAGATTTTGCATTAAAGGAGTTGTCTAACCTCAGTAAATAGCATTTATTAAGCAGAGAAAGTTAATACAACATACTTACTAATGTATTGTGATTATCCATATTGCTTCCTTAGCTGGCTTTATTCATTTTTCCATCACAATATACACTGCTCGTTTCCATGGTTACGACCACCCTGCAATCCATCAGCGGTGGCCGTGCTTTCACATTGTAGGAAAAAGCACCAGCCTATGTTAGATCACATGGTCCTGACCACCAGAGAGGATGGTGTTTTGCTATGGTGTGCAAACTCGACCACCACTTATGAATTGCAGGGTGGTCATAACCATCGAAACTAGTAGTGTATCATGTGATGGAAAAAAGAATCCAACCAGCAAAGGAAACAATATGGACAATAGTATTAACTTTTTCTACATGATAATTGCAACTTGCTGAAGTGAGACAACCCCCTTAACTGTGTAATGTATGTAATATCTGCATCAGGGATATTTTGTAATTCAGTAATGTATTTACAGTACAGACCAAAAGTTTGGACACACCTTCTCATTCAAAGAGTTTTCTGTTTTTTCATGACTATGAAAATTGTAGATTCACACTGAAGGCATCAAAACTATGAATTAACACATGTGGAATTATATACTTAACAAAAAAGTGTGAAACAACTGAAAATATGTCTTATATTCTAGGTTCTTCAAAGTAGCCACCTTTTGCTTTGATTACTGCTTTGCACACTCTTGGCATTCTCTTGATGAGCTTCAAGAGGTAGTCACCTGAAATGGTTTTCACTTCACAGGTGTGCCCTGTCAGGTTTAATAAGTGGGATTTCTTGCCTTATAAATGGGGTTGGGACCATGAGTTGTGTTGGGCAGAAGTCAGGTGGATACATAGCTGATAGTCCTACTGAATAGACTGTTAGAATTTGTATTATGGCAAGAAAAAAGCAGCTAAGTAAAGAAAAACGAGTGGCCATCATTACTTTAAGAAATAAAGGTCAGTCAGTCTGAAAAATTGGGAAAACTTTGAAAGTGTCCCCAAGTGCAGTCGCAAAAACCATCAAGCGCTACAAAGAAACTGGCTCACATGAGGACCGCCCCAGGAAAGGAAGACCAAGAGTCACCTCTGCTGCGGAGGATAAGTTCATCCGAGTCACCAGCCTCAGAAATCGCAGGTTAACAGCAGCTCAGATTAGAGACCAGGTCAATGCCACACAGAGTTCTAGCAGCAGACACATCTCTACAACAACTGTTAAGAGGAGACTGTGTGCAGCAGGCCTTCATGGTAAAATAGCTGCTAGGAAACCACTGCTAAGGACAGGCAACAAGCAGAAGAGACTTGTTTGGGCTAAAGAACACAAGGAAT